>JASCZI010151361.1:1672-16451 GCA_036250425.1 Stylosanthes scabra
AGTTAAACCGATTCATTTCGGTTTAGTCGGTATAGGACGACTCAATCGGACCGCGTTCATTCCTTGAGAATGGGTTTGGTCTAGGACCAGACTTATTCTCTTGTAATGAATTGGTTTAGTTAGGGTGAATGTCGGTTTTATCGGACTTGGCTTTAATTACACCAGTTGATTGACTAAGTATGGGCGGTCCAGTGTACTCCGACCCTCATTCATATTTCGTTTTCGAGCCAAAATGGTTCTTTGAAGCAGATGCTCTGTTGGTGTTGGAGGTAAGGAGGTGAATTGAAGTGTCATGTAATGAAGGGGTAGCTCCCCTATACGCGATCATCCGTAACCTACGAGCAATGCGACCTTCTCAAGATAGCTTCGGAAACGGACGCTATGGTGACGGGATCCTCACTAACCACTCAAGATCCGTAAAGGAAGTGCGGAAAGTACCCAAAAGGGCGGTACAGGTCGTTTCGGTGTTGCCGCAACATTTGCTCGTAGGAAACTATGCTTGGGATTTATCCCGAGTAGTCGTCGGGTGCGGGAAGACAACCGACGCGTGAGCTCACGTCCTGCACTAGGAACTTTAGGCATGCATCTATTAGAGTAGATGTACAAATACTTAGTGTATATTACTAGTAATAGTAAAAGTTGTACACTATATAAACATATGCTTGACTGTTACTGTAGTGAGTTAATAAATACATGATATTTTTCATTCTCACTACTCTGCTTTCTCCCTCTTACTTTCCTCTTTCTTTCAGTTTTCGTTCTCGCTCAATGAACATCAAGAACTAGGGTTCTTGCTCACAGCTTCATGATAAGGTCCTTACATGGTATCTAGAGCCTATTTTCTCGATCCATCATGGCGCTCATCGTTTCTTCTCAACTCAACCTAAAAAATGCTCTTGTTCCTCTATCCGAAAAATTGGATGAAAACAATTTCTACTCCTGGTAAAAGAGCGTTATGCTTACTCTTCGAACGATGAAGCTTGTAGATCATCTCTCGTATGATAAAGCTCCGCCACAGTATGAATCTATTCCTGCAATCGATGATGATGAAGATTTTGCTAGCAAGACTACTGGTGATGGAGCCATACCTGTTATCCCTATCAAGAAAGCTCCAAAATCCCCTGTTCTTCAAGAATTGACAAAATATGCCGATTGGATCCAGAATGACTGCGCCTTAATGACTTGGCTTGACGCTTCAATGAGTCTCAGCTACAAGAACAAGGTGGTTCATTGTACATCATTTGCAGAAGCGTGGGAAACGATTCACCACATCTTCACCGCTTCTTCGAATACTCGAATCCAAAGCATCAAGACGCAACTGAAAGTGACAAAGAAGACAGGTACGGTTCGTGAATACCTGCAATCAATTCGAACATTGGTTGATTCTTTACACTCCTTAGGGCATTCTTTCATTGAAGCTGACCATATTCAATCCATTATTGATGGATTACCTGACGAATGCGATGGCTATGTTACATCTGTTATGTCTCGGCTCACAACATTCACGATTCATGAAGCTGAAGATTTTCTAGTGGCTTATGATAATCGACTCACTAAGAAAGCACAACAAATTGCTGTGGCACACATTGCACAAACCAATTCTGATTCAACACAATCTTATGGAAGATGTAATACTGGTGGCCGAACTGGAAGGGGCTTTGGTGGCAGAAATGGAAGGGGAGGCAGATTTCAGGCAAATCGCCCTCAATGTCAGTTATGTGGAAAAATGGGACATGTGGTACAAACTTGTTACCACAGGTATGACCCCCATTTTCAAAGCCCTAGCTCCAATGCTCAGAATTCGGTCCCATACTCACACACTATGCCTCCACCTCCCTCAAGCTCTTTTCATCAACCCATAAATTACTTCACAGCTGCCCCTAATACTCCTGATTCTACTTGGTATGCCGATTCCGGTGCCTCCCATCATGTGATTGCCGAGCACTCCAATATCCTACAACACTCGGATTTTGCTCAGGGACCAGAACAACTTTACGTCGGTAATGGCAAGGGAGTTCCTATACTTACTTCTGGTCATTCTTTCTTATGTGATAAATCAAGAAATGTCTATTTTAAATTTACTCATCTATTGCATGTACCCACTATTACACAAAATCTTATTAGTGTATCACAATTTGCAAAAGATAATTATGTTTTCTTCAAATTTTTGCCTAATCATTGTGTTATTCGTGATCAGGCTACCAAAGTTCAACTTCTACAGGGCAAAGCTAAAGGGGGGCTATACTCTTTTGATAATCTGCATGTTCCAAAATCTGGCATCCCATCAGACTCTAGTATTTGTTCTAATACGTCTGTCTTTAACAATTCACATAATGTTGCACTCAATTCATCTAGAAATATACCTGTTACAAATATACTTACTACTTCTATGAATAAGATTCCAGATTTAATCACTAATCTACCTATTACTCATAACTATCAAGATGAATTGAATCATAACAAGGTTCCACAAATTAATGTAGCTATGACCAGGTTCACTAATTCTACAGAACTTTGGCATAAAAGACTTGGTCATAGCAACATTAAATCAGTAAACCATGTTATGAGACAATGCAATATCTCTGTACCTATGCATGATTCTGAATCTCAAATTTCTGAGTTTTTTCCTTTAGCTAAGATGCATCAAATGCCATTTTGTGAAACTAATACAACATACAATACCCCTTTGGAAGTTGTCTTTGCAGATATTTAGGGACCAGCCCCATTCTTCTCTTTTTCTGGTCATAAATACTATATTAGCTTCATGGATGCACACTCTAAGTTTGTGTGCATATATTTCTTAACTTTGAAATCGCATGCTTTAATTGCTTTTCAAACTTATAAACTTTTCATGGAAAACCAAACATGATTTAAAATTAAAGCTTTGTAAACAGATAATGGTACAGAATTTACCTCATCTTCCTTGAAAACTTTCCTATATAATAATGGTATACTTCATCACCTTTCCTGCCCCTATACACACCAACAGTAGGGCAGTATTGAGCGTAAGCATCGGCACATAACAAAGACTGGTTTATCTCTATTAGCTACAGCTTCAATGCCCCTCACTTATTGGGATTTGGCTTTTACCACTGCTGTATATCTTATCAACAGAATGCCTACACCATTATTAAAAATGAAATCTCCATATAAAATACTTTATGGTCAGACACCTGATTATAGTATCCTAAGAATATATGATTGTGCATGCTATCCCTATTTACGACCTTATAACAAATTTAAATTTGATTATAAAAGCCAACTTTGTGTGTTTCTTGGTTATGATCCTAATCACAGCTGTTACAAGTGCTTATCAAAGGAAGGAAAGTTTTATTATTCCAAGAGTGTTTTATTTGATGAAAAACAGTTTCCATATAATACTCTCTTTAATAAGTCTATGCAGCCTACTAACTTTGATGCAGGACCAAAGGAGTTGTCACTTGAGGAACCTATTTTGATACCATTAACCAGCATTGCTACTGGAAGTGTTGAACCAGAATCTTCGTCAAAGCAAAGCTCATTCCCAGAATCACCTCCTACAATATCTCCACAGTCCACAGAGACATTGCCTATTCATAGTATAACTTCTGCTGCTGTACCAACCTCAGTTCCAATTAGTGGAATTGACATTGTGCTGCCCACCACAACTACCAATAACCCAGCTTCCACTGCAACATCTCAGAACACACATCACATGCTAACACGCTCCAAAACTAGTAACATCAAACCAAAATCTATGCTTATTACTTCTTCAATAGATACTGATTATAGGAATACTATACCTAAAACTGTAGCTCAATCCTTAAAACTTCCACATTGGAAGAAGGCTATGGATAATGAGTATCAAGCACTACTTAAATGTGGTACCTGGAGTTTAGTGGAACCCCCACAAAACTCTACCATTATAAACTGTAAATGGGTTTATGCTGTAAAAAGGGACCATCAAGGTAACATTCTAAGATACAAGGCAAGGTTGGTTGCCAAGGGGTTCCAACAACAAGAGGGCATAGACTATGAAGAAGTCTATAGTCTTGTTGTCAGGCCTACTACTATCAGAATAATAATCACAATAGCTTTAACTAATGGCTGGACTCTAAGACAATTCGACTTTGATAATGCTTTTCTTAATGGGACACTAACTGATTTGGTTTACATGACTCAGCCTCCAGGTTATAAAACTAATAAAACTAACAAGGTTTGTAGGCTTCACAAAGCCATTTATGGTCTCAAACAAGCTCCTCGAGCTTGGTACAAAACTCTTACTACAACTTTGCATAGTTTTGGCTTTACCACAACTACTAATGATGTTGCTCTTTTTGTGAGAAAAACTGGTACAGATATTACTTACCTTCTAGCTTATGTAGATAATATTATAGTCACTGGTTCTAATAGTAATAATGTTCAAATTCTAATTCAACAATTAAATTCCATTTTTTCTCTTAAAGACTTAGGCCGGTTGAATTATTTTCTAGGCTTAGAGGTTGCATATTATGGTACTGATCAATTAATTCTGAAACAAGGGAAGTATGCAAGAGATCTACTACAAAAAGCAGGCATGGCAGATTCTAAGCCAATGCCTACACCAATGATCACTAATCTTAAGCTATACTCACAGGATTCTGAACCGTTTGAAGATCCTAGAAAATATCGTAGTATTGTAGGAGCTCTTTAATATCTTATCACAACTCAACCTGATATCTGTTTTGCAGTGAATAAGTGTTCTCAATTCATGCACAAGCCCACTTTAGAACACTGGAAAGCAGTGAAAAGGATCTTGAGATATATTCAGGGAAGTGTTGATCAGGGGATGCTGTTTAACAAATGTTCTGATTATCGTATTCTAGCTTTTGCAAATGCAGATTGGGCCTCTAATTTGGATGATAGGAGAAGCACCTCTGGATTATGTATATACTTAGGAACAAATCTCATATCTTGGAAATGTTCCAAACAAACAAAAGTGAGTAGATCAAGTACAGAGGTTGAATACCGAGCTCTTGCAATAGCTCAAATGGAGATCATGAGCATCCAACAATTACTCAAAGAATTGCAGATACCTCAAACACAAATACCAACAATCTACTGTGATAATTTGAGTGCATGTCATCTTTCAGCTAATCCGGTCATGCATGGAAGGTGTAAACATTTAGAGACTGATCTGCACTTTCTAAGGGACTTGGTGAATCAGAAGCAGCTTGTTGTTGTCCACATTAGTGCTCAGGACCAACTGGCTGATATCATGACAAAATCAGTTACCATTAGACTATTTGAGCATTTTAGGTCCAAGCTTAGATTGTGTCACCACCCTCCTAAGCTTGAGGAGGGGTGTTAGAGTAGATGTACAAATACTTAGTGTATTGTACTAGTAATAGTATAAGCTGTACACTATATAAACATATGCTTGACTGTTACTGTAGTGAGTTAATAAACACATGATATTTTTCATTCTCACTACTCTGCTTTCTCCCTCTTACTTTCTTCTTTCTTTCTGTTTTCGTTCTTGCTCAATGAACATCAAGAACTAGGGTTCTTGCTCACAGCTTCATGATAAGGTCCTTACAGCATCATATACGTTTGCGCATTTTTTTGTGTGTGCTTAGTTATTTTTAGGTTGCTTGTTTTTTGTTTTCTTCCTTGATTGTTATTTATTTGTTTTCTTTTGCTTTTATTCTATTTTCGATACTTGAAATATAGCTGCTCCCCTACTTGACGTAAGCCTAGGATAGATTAGTTGACCCTTAGGTGTCGACTGAGAACGATAGTTTCTCACCCCCTTTTTGTTTATTTTTGACCCACACGTAGATGGGAAGCGGGATCATCTACTACGAGATCGAGAAGCAGGAGAAGTACGAGGACTCCAATGAGAGAGCAGATTCAGATTTGGCGATAGTGAAGACACTGAGGTACCACTTCGATGATGAGCCTTTTATCCACCCACTTCATAGTGTTCATTTTGATCCCGATCGTCCGTACGAACTTCCTGTTGAGTCACTGCTAGCTCTTAGACGTCGCGACCCTTCGAAGAAAAAAGGTTCCTCTCGGCAAGAATCGGGTCCGTCTAGACAAGCAAGTCCGACACCGCAGTACTCTCCCCTTAGTCCCGTGATGCGACTCGGATCTCCATCGTCGCCTTCTAAGATGGTTTCCCCTAGTCAAGGACAAGAAGGGGAAAAACAGCCCAAGAGTGGGAACTCATTCCGCCATCCAAAGTTTGGATGTACGAAGGCGATGATGTTGAGGGTAAAGAAGCAGGTGAAGAAGTCCCCGAGAGGGTAAGAGATGCTAATTGGATTGAAGAAGAAGAAGAAGAGGATCCGGAGGAAGACGCCCCGAGGAAGAGATGCATGTTATTCCTTGTCCTATGGATGTGGATGCCGACAAGAACTATCCACAGTACTTGGAGGAGCTTCAACGTCAACCTGAGTACTCTCTCATCCATAGTAGTTAGGCGTTTGCTCAACGTCCCTCAGATGATGCTCAATCTCCATTTTTCGATGCTCATAGTAAGTCCAGTTATGATTTATCCAGCATTCGGCCGCCCCCAATCGGTCCAAGTTAGTATAGTGCCTCATTAGTTGTTAGACAACGAGAGGCTTAGGTTGTTAGCTTTTTTTATTTTGTTTAGACTCGTGACTCGGTGTAGGAGACCTTTGTTTGGTCCAGCCGCGTATTAGTATGTTTTGAGAATGTATTTTGGAGTTTCATGGGCTGTAATTAACAATATTAAGGATATAATATTGTCAGTGTATAACACTTACATCCATTTCCAATTCGTTAGCTATTTAACGAAGCATGTTTAGTATTTATAGTTTCGAATGTTTGACGGTCACATTTATATCGAAAGGCTCATATGTACATTAATTAGTTAAAGAAGCTGAAGATATAGATTAGAAAGTAATGTGACATCCCAATCGAAGGTAGCGTCGGCGTGCCGAAAATTGGAATGTTACATTAGAACACCATCACTCCTACTGAATTGATTCAGCAAGTGATGGCTCTCATCAATCTCTACTGTATGAGTCGCAGAGAGGAGCAAAAGAAAAGATGAGAAGAGATGAGAAGAATTTAAAGCAGAAATGAAATTTGAAGAAGAAGAAGAGAAATAGAAAGAAATGGCAGAATCTCTCACTGATCTCTCACTCAGAGCTTGAACACTCTCCACGCTCACCGCACCATGTGAAAAACCATGGTCAGAGTGAAACTCAAGCTTTCAATAATGGAGGAAGTAGAGAGAAGATGTAAAAGAATGGTGAAAGAATGCTTTCATAACAGAATGAATGAAAAATCCTAATTTGTAAAGCACAGTTTCTACCTTATATACTACAATTGAGTGAGCTTCTAACACAACTAACATTCCCTCCAAAACTAACAAATTGAACTACTCTAACAGATTAAGCTGAGTCAGCAACTAATCAACTAACTACTCTAATTACATCAAGTTAGTTGAATAAAATAAACTACAAGCTGAAAAATATCAGGTCACATAGGGTACTCCTCACCCTTGAGAAAATGGGACTACCATGCCCCTCTGTTGGTCTGACTTGCATATGGCAATAGAGAGTGATTGTTTGGCTAAAACGGGTCCCATTTTGATTCAACGGTGTTCATAGTAGACCCATTCTCGCTTTATATGTCCAAAACGATGTTGTTTCTCCCCAAATTGTGAAGCTCATATGCAACAATCAAAATGAAGCTGTTTCTCCTCTCATTCGTTCCCCACAAAAGCCTCATCTTGGCAGTGTTATTACACACTCTATCCTAACGTGTAATTGAAGGCGAGTGTATAATAACACTTTCAAAATGGGGGGGGGGGGGATTTGTGGGGAATGAATGAGAGGAGAATCAATTTCGTTTTGGCTATTAAATATGAGCTTCAGTATTTGAGGAGAAACAACATCGTTCTAGGCTTAGGAAGCGATAATGGGTCTACCCTGGACACTGTTGAGTCAAAACAGAACCTGTTTCAGCCACACAAGCATTCTTCATTGCCATATGGCGAGTCAAACCAACGGAGGGGCATAGTAGTCTTGTTTTTTCAACGGTGAAAGGCATTATAGTATTTCTCAAAGGTCAATGGTACATTTGTACTATTTTATAAAGATCGGGGGTACAAATGTCTTTTTTCAAATATTATTATTAAGCACGTGCGATTACGTGCTTCCTATTCTAATTTAATATGGTAAACTGAATATAATGATTTATAAGAAATAACTTATTGGATTTCTTTTTTCTCTCTCTCTTTTCTCTCCCCTCGCTTTCTTCCCTTCTCCTTCTCTCTCATACTCTTTCTTCCTCAATCCCTTTTCCCCCCCCTCTCTCCCTTCGCTCTCCCGCCCTTTCCGCTTTCTTTCTGTCTCTCCTTCACCCTTTCTTTCCCTTTTTTCCCCACTTTCTTTCCCTTGATCCCTCTCTCCCCTCGCTCTCGCTCTTGATTTCTCTCTCTTTCTCCTCCACCGTGTTTCTCACCCCTTTTCTCTTTTCAAATAAAAAAACATCATTTATAATTATGTCAATTGAAATTTAAAGTTTTAAATACAATTAATTTAAAAGATGAAAACTAAAAAATTTTATCTAAAATCTCCTTAACAATCAATCGTATAAAAATATAATTTATAATTTAATTAAAAATAAATCTTTTTATGGTTGTGTCAAAACCCATATCTTATATTTAAAATTAAAATTTTAAACATCATTAATTATGACAATTAAAAAAATTAAAAACTCAAAAATTCACTTTATGACACCTAAACACATAGCACCCTAAAATAAATATCTAACTAACATCTCAGCAAAAAGATTTCCCAATTATATTACTATAAAGATTAAAAAAAAGTCATTTCTATCTTTTAGATATTAGTATAAAAGAATAAGATTTTGAGTAATTAAGAAGTGTAGAAGTTTAAAATTGTCGGTCCACCTTATCCAATCGCCTCGGCTAACACCTAATAGCCTCAGCCGATCATGGTTCACTGTTGGGTGATCTAACTAGTAGACTACTGACCTTCTATCGACAAGTACCCAGTAGCCCAAACCCTGATAGACTGTGGTTGTTAGTGTTGATAAAAAAAATGTATGATAAATAAAAATTAAAGATATAAAATTAAATTAATTATATCAATTTTAAAATTAAATCAAATAAATTTCCAAATTATGTTGTTTCGAATACACCTTGTCCATCCATAAAACATTGAATAAGAAAATATTCCTTGAATTATATGGAAAGAAGTGCATATTATGAAGCATAATAGAGAAAATGCAAAAACCAAAAAAAATAGATATTATTGTTAGTTTAATTTTGATAAAAATATTTTACACAGTAATACAATCACGTACATTTTTCTAAATGACCAATCATATAGATAACGCAAAATGAAGTTTTTTTTTTTTTTGACATGTGATTACACAATTGAATGTATCTATAAATATCTTTATACTAACACTACAATGTATGAAAATTAAATTTTATATAAATTTTTTAGGATAACAGGCAATGACATATATATATATATATATATATATATATATTTAAATCACAAATTTTAGGTGTTGAATTCAGCACATACTTGGGTTTCATGAACTGTTGCTAAACAACAGTTGGGTTTGGGTATTTGGTCCATACGAGTACAATCTTAGACAAAAAAATTGATCAGAATCTTGATGAAACTATGAAAGTCAAGACTCTTGAGTCCATTGACCGAAACAAAAAAAAAATCATTAAAAAATCCTACATAATCAGCAGAATTTATTGTTTTTGGCCAGTATATAATCAGCAATTATTTTGCATCCATAAATTAAGTAATTTATATTTTTTTCACATTTTACACCCATAATTATTATATTTTGCACACATAATTTTTAAACATTGTACTCATATTATACATATTTTACACCCATATTTTTAGACTTATTATAGATAAATAAATTACTGTTATATTTACTGGTTATACTAAATTAAATTTGTTTTAAATTTATCGGAATAGAATAGAATAGAATGAGAGAGGGGAGAGCAGGGTTGATGAGCAATCAAAAACAGAGCATGTGACATGAAGCATGAGCTGCTGTTTGCTTTAAATCAAATCTGCCTTTTCCTTTGTTAATTTCTCTTTGTCTAAACTTTAATTAAACCATGAATATGGATTGAATCATTGGTAATAAAGTGATAGAGTACCGGAAAAGTTGTTGACATATGAATTCAAATGTCCATTTCATTCAATCATGCGTCACTGAGGTGGAAATTTTTTAGAAAAAAAGGAAAAGGAAAAATTAAACTGTTCTTATACTAAAATTAAACTCATAAGAATTATTAATTTTTTACACTGTTCTTATACTAAAATTAAACTCATACAGTGATACCTCAGAACATTTCCTGTATTTATATGTTTTTAAATTATATTTATAAACCTGACTCGAGAAATTTTGCTGCAGACTGTAATTTGCATGCCCTCCATAACTCCAACTATCTCCAAGTCTCCAAGGAAATGATGGAATCGAGGACGGTGATCGTGCTATTATTCTTTTTTTTTTCCCTTTTATTCTCTCAAGTGAAAAATAAAATAAAGAAGTCTATAAAAAAAGAGGTGAACAAAAAACTGAAAATAAAAAAAAGACTAAACTATACACTCTGTGGGCCAAGTTTCGGTACCCTTTTTGAGGGAGAGGCACTAATAATCTTCTCAAAATAATCACAAAATGTATTTCGTTTTTTATTTTAAAAATTTAGAATTCTTCTACTTATTTTTTTATATTTCAATTTTAAACCCATCATTTTAGACTTGCGTGTTTTCACTTGGCTTTCTTTTTCTTTTGTCCTTTCTTTCTTCTTCTTTTCTGAGCCTTGATTCTCCCAAAAATATGAAAATCCATGATTTTCTTCTTCCGTTCCTTATTTCAGTTAAACCACTTATTACTATGCTTTTTATTTCACTCACTTGTTCAACGTCGTCTACAAAAATTCCATGCCTCTAAGGCTCCAACCTAGTTTCATATTCATCAATCATTCCATAATTACAATTTATATCTTTTCTTATACTTCCATAGGTACTATTCAAAGGAATTTTCTTTCCAACTTTAATTCCATTGTATATATATATCCAAAACCAAGAACCAACTTTCTTAGAGAAGTGTAAAATCTTAAACTCCCTAAAGAAATTGGCTGCAACAAAAGACGGAGTTACTTGTGTTTTATTTATATATAGTGAAATATACGATTTAGTGTGAGTATGTCTTTGTAAGTAAACATAAATAAATTGAGAAAATGAAAGAAGAGAAGTGAAAAGGAATTAATACGTTCTAAATCAAAAGTATTTTACTTAATCAGATGTGAAGGTAATAAAAATTATTTGGATTGGGTTTAAAATCAATAAACAAAAAAGATAAGTACAAGAATTTTAATTTTTAAAAATAAAAAATGGGATATATTTTACAGTAATGCTACACATCCAAGCAATTTGACCAACCAAACTCATCCAAGTATTTTTTCCCACTCTCACCACCACACGCGCGTCTCCCTCACACGTTTCTTCTTCTTCTTCTTCTTCTTCTTCTTCTTCTTCTTCTTCTTCTTCTTCTTCTTCTTCTTCTTCTTCTTCTGCAACTGCAACTGCAACGCCTCTCCTCCTTCTTCTTCTGCAACGCCTCCATCTCCTTCTCCTTGCTGCTGTCGTCGTCATCGTCGTTGCAGCCGCCATCATTGTCGTCGTCATCATTGCCGCCGCCATCATTGTCGCCGTCACTGTCGTCTTTTTCTTTTTCGTCCTCTTCCTCTTTCTCTTCTTTATCCTCTTCTTCTTCATCTTCCTCCATTGTTTACGTTGTTGCTGTTGTTGGTGTTGTTGGTGTCGTTGTTGTTGATGAAAAATTGAATTGGATATTCTAGGAAAAAAGAAACGGATTTTGAATGAAAACAGAAACGAATTTGGAATGAAAACAGAAACGAATTTTAAAAAAAGAGAAACGGATTTTGAATGAAAATAGAAACGGATTTTGAATGAAAACAGAAACGGATTTTGAATTAAAAAAATGAATTTGATTTTCACAAAAATTGAATTAGATTTTCATGAAAAAAGAAACGGATTTTGAATGAAAAAAGAAACGGATTTTGAATGAAAAAGAAACGGATTTTGAATTAAAAAAATGAATTTGATTTTCACAAAAATTGAAATGGATTTTCATAAAAAAAGAAACGGATTTTGAATGAAAAAAGAAACGAATTTTGGATGAAAAGAGAAACGGATTTTTAATGAAAAAAAAAACAGATTTTGAATGAAAACAGAAATGGATCTTGAATTAAAAAATGAATTTGATTTTCACAAAAATTGAATTGGATTTTCATGAAAACAGAAACGGATTTTGAATGAAAATAGACACAGATTTTTAATGAAAATAAAACGGATTTTGAATTATTGGAAGTTACCACTCAAATGTACTCAAATGTACTCCATCTTCCTGTGCTACATCTCTTTCTCGTCTTCCTCCTCGCCGTTCCTATTGTCGTTGCTATCTTCTTCTCTGTTATCGGCGTCTTCTTCTTTTCTGTTGTCATCGTCACCATGTTACCCGCTCTGTTGTCGTCATCGCCGTCGTCGCCGCCGCTGCCGCTTCCGCCGTCATTATCATCGGAAGAGGCAATGAGAGTTGACGGAGAAGAAGAAGAAGAAGAATAATGTTGAGAAGGAAGAGGAAGAAGAAGAAGTTGCGGAAGGAGGAAGGAGGAAGAAGAAAAAGTTGCAAAAAATATTATATGAAAAGCGCGTAAAAATTTTTAACTTGGTTGGATTTGGTTGTTAAAAATGCTTGGTTATCTATAATTATTATATATTTTATTATTATTTAGGGAAAGTCACCGGTGCCCTCCTCTCATAGAGGGTTACTGAATCCTTGGCCCACTCTGTGTACCTACACATCAGAAGCGCCAGGTCACTAACTCACTCACCAATCACCATGAAGGGTCAAAGTCAAAGTTGTGCGTTGAGTTAAAGGGTGCCAATGCCAACTGCCAAAAGCAGCCTACATGTTGTCGCCATAATAATACATACTAATACCATACCCTTTCTAGTTTCTCCAACGCGGTCATTCCACCACTCATGTCCCGGCACGTGTCCATAACCCTATAGCCCTCGCCGCGTAGGATCGCTCCCCACCCCCTCTCTCTTTCCCTTTCCCTTTCTCTGTTGCTGCGCTCATCAAATCTAGCGCACTAACTAAGCTTAATTAAGCTACTCTCTGTAAATAGTAAGTAGTCACTAACTACTAATCCACACAAAACAAACAGTCAGAAAAGAAATTAAAAAGCCACTGGACGGAGGATAGTAGGAAGAAGAAGAAGGGAAAATCCACCAAAAACGGCACCGTTTTTCGCATGGTAACTACTGGTTAAGGGTTCGTGATGCCGAGGCAGAACCGAAACGTGGAGATGATGATGATACCTGGTAAGATCAGAAAACGTGGTTGCTCTTCATCGGCGTCGTCGTCCTCCTCCGTGCTCCATAACTACAGGTTCAAGAGGGCCATACTCGTCGGCAAGAGAGGCGGATCCACCACCCCCGTCCCAACCTGGAAGCTCTTGGCCTCGAGATCTCCGGCGGCCTCGGCTCTTCGTCCACTCGACTCCCCTAAGTATCCGCCGTCGCAGTGCGGCGGGGGAGGAGTGAAGGCGAAGCAAGCTCCGGTGTCGGCGAGGAAGCTGGCGGCGACGCTGTGGGAGATGAACGAGATCCCTTCGCCGAGCGTGAGGGAAATGCAGCAGGGAGATTCGAAGCTGAAGAAAGAGCTCAGAGCGAGAGAAAAGGTTGCGAGGTCCACGCGCTCTGGTTCTTTGCCTCCTCACTTGTCTGATCCATCGCATAGTCCTGTATCCGAGGTGAATAGTGAATTGACTGAATTCTCTTTTATTTGTGTGTTCTTGCTTTCTTGAAACTAATTACATTCCTTTTTATAACTCAGGTTTGTGATTTGCTTGTTTAATTATTTATTTATGTGTAGAGAATGGATCGATCTGGAACTGGTAGCCGCCATAGAAGAACTCCATCTGTTTCTCACAGGCCGCCTAGGCTTTCAGAGCACCATGTTGGCCCTTTGGATTCCCTTAGTAATGCCAGTCTCATGGAGGTATATTAATGTTTTTACTCCCTAAATCCTAGTAGTGGCATGGCAATTATGCTTTAATTTCCATTTTGATCCTCATCCATTAACTGCATAATTTGATGCATCCAGTTCATTAATAGTTCCATGGGGTTGCTTTTGCATCACAACATGTGAATTTGGATTAAGGTGAACTCATGTTGTTAGTTTATGTACTGGACTGGACAAATCACAAAATTAAATATCGAAATTAAGTTGTATTTTTTCTAATTTGTTACTTTGGATAGTGTTTTTAATTTTGTTTTAAAGTGTTGAAATTTATCGCTCTGGGCAGGTGCCAATGATTTTATGCAGATGGTACATTGTTAATGGGTGTTGGCCTAACTTCAACTGTATTTTATTACATCTGCTAGTTTTACTATGAATTTTCTGATAGATCAGTTCAATCTCTTCATGATATGTAAATTGAATATTTCTTTCTTTTTTGAAATCATGCCAGCAAACCCTCCTCTTCTCTATTCATATCAGCATGGTGCTATGATCAGTCAAACTACGTGTCAAAGTTTATTTGTAGGTTTTTATTTTTATTTTTTTTATTATGTTAGTTTGGATGGAAGGTGTTCTTTATTGTACCCTTGGCATAAAACACCCTGTCATGCACATGCCTATTTGAACAGACAATTGCAAGCATTATGTATGCCCT
>JASCZI010151361.1:16461-33339 GCA_036250425.1 Stylosanthes scabra
GATAATTTAACTTAGGTTTTTGAGAATTAAAAATTCTGGAGAAATATATATGCAGTGTTTCACTTTTTTTCTTATAGATGCTTCTTGGTTTACTTGCAGATTGAAACCAGATCTCGAGCACAGACTCCTGCTTCATCTACTGTTGGAGTTAAAACACGTTTAAAAGATGTTAGTAATGCTTTAACAACATCAAAAGAGCTACTTAAAATTATAAACCGCATGTGGGGACATGAAGATCGCCCTTCTTCCAGTATGTCCCTTATCTCAGCATTACATACTGAGCTAGAGAGGGCTCGGCTGCAGGTCAATCAACTAATTCAGGAGCAGCGCTCGGATCAAAATGAGTTAAGTTACTTGATGAAGTGTTTTGCTGAAGAAAAAGCTGCTTGGAAGAGCAAGGAGCAAGAAATTGTTGAGGCTGCAATTGAATCTGTTGCAGGGGAGCTCGATGTGGAGCGGAAGCTTAGAAGACGGTTTGAAAGCTTGAACAAGAAGCTCGGGAGAGAACTTGCTGAGACCAAAGCTTCCCTTCTTAAGGTGGTAAAAGAGCTAGAAAGCGAGAAGAGATCAAGAGAAATTATTGAACAAGTATGTGACGAGTTATCAAGAGATGTTAGTGAAGATAAATCTGAGATAGATAAACAAAAGAAATTGTCGACAAAACTTTGTGAAGATGCAGAGAAAGAAAAGGAAATGTTGCAATTTACTGATATCTTACGTGAGGAGAGAGCTCAGAAAAAACTCTCTGAGGCAAAATATCAGCTTGAGGATAAGAATGCAGCTGTTGATAAGCTCAGAAATCAACTTGAAGTGTTTTTGGGAAACAAACAGGTTAGAGAAAAAGGGCGCAGTTCCAGTCACATGATTGATGATGAAATTGCTGCGTATCTGGGCAAAAGCCGATTCAGTTCCCATCATAGTGAAGATATAGAAGATGATGGAGGAGAGGTTGACAATGGAGTAGAATGTGAGGAAGAATCTGCAGAAAGTGATCTGCATTCTATAGAACTAAACATGGACAACAAGAGCTTTAAGTGGAACTACCCTTCTGAAGGTAGATTTGATCCAAGAAGGTATTCTATTGAGGAAGAAGTTAAAGGGAGAAGGTCTGCTACTGGGAGAGCTTCAAGAAGAAGCACATCTCTGCAAAGGAGTATATCGGATGGAGTAGAATGGGGAATCCAACCGGAGAAGCTTCAAAATTCAGGAGATGGAGTAGACTGGGAAAGGTTTTATGAACTAGAGAAGCAAGCTCAAGGAAAAGGTTACACTGATGAAATGCAAGGCTATAAATCAGTAAAAGGCCTAAGGGATCAGATATTGGCTGGTTCCCGGCCCGGATCTTCTAGAGGTTATGCCAGTCCAACTCGACAATTTTCACAGCCTTGGCCGTCACGAGATCTTGCAAACAGCATCCATGAGAGACCTCCTCTAGTTCAGGGCAATGGTCTAAAATCAAGGTTAGGGGAAGGCAGGGTTGAGGGCCAGAATGTAAGGAAGTCCAAAAGATGAAACAATGCATATTCGTATCTTGACACAATGTCTGGCTTTCAAAGCCTTAAAGCATGCTGTCATGAAGGATGCGTTTAAAAATGACTGAGAGACCCTAGTAGCTGCTAGGTAGAGGCCAAAAGAAGCTCTTCTTGAAATTTTATTTTATTTATGTTGATAGCCCATGGCTGCATATATTGCAGCACTCGCTGCTAAGATTTTCATTTGACCATATATGCTACTCAGATATGGTTTGGTGTTTGACTGTTTGTAGAGTTTAGATCATGTGTCGTCAATATAACTGTCAAGTCCTTTGTCATGTAATATATGCTAAATGTAATTCAGAATGTATTGTTTTGTTTTCTTCCATATCTATTTAACGGGACCACCTTGCCTCCCACTTGAAGCCTCAGTTCAATGAGTGAGGATCCAAATGATTTGATTGACATTTTCTTTGAAATAAAGATGAAAAATTAGTCAAAATATTGAAAGCAGAGATTTGAACGAAGATTTGCATAATTTTGCATAAAGGATAAAACACGTCAAAATTATTTTACATGCAATTAGGAATGAGGTGTTTTTATTTTTAAGTATTTTGAAATTCGGTAATGCGATGTGTATTTAAGCAAGTCCTTAATTTCTATATTAAATTAAAAAATAATTTTCAAATAACACAAAAAAATAACACATAAATAATCTTTTATTTGATATCAAAATTATCGTCTATTTATAATAGAAATAAATGACTTGGTTAGACTTGGTTAATAAAATCGAAATACGCCTAAAATGATTGTTTGAGATTTTTTAATAGTGTTCTAGAATATGGATAATTTTGTAGCTTAAACCTATTTTGAAAGACCCCAACAAAAAAAACCACCTATTTTGATTATTTATGGTTTTTATTTTGGTGTTTGATTATTAATGGTTTTTTTTTGGTGTCTTTTGATTATTAATGGTTTGAAATGGTAGTTTTGTTTTTAGCTTTTTATTTTAAGTTTTTAACTAGCAGGTCATCGTGTGATATGCGGATGAGAGAATTAATTTTTAACATATTTATTAATATGATATAATTTTAATAGTTTAGTTTTATACTAATTAAATTTTGATAATGTAATTTTGAATTGATGATTTTTTATAAATATTTTTTATTTAATTGTAATTGTGCAATTATTATTTTATTATTTCAACGTTTTAGACTTGTTTTGTTTGTGCGATTGTTTGGCTCATGACTCATCATGTGATATAATTTTCAATTCATATTTAGTAATAATTTTTCAAATTAAACTATTTATTCAAGAAAGAAGTTTACATGACTCAATTTTATATGAAAAAATCAGTATAAAGAATGGGTTGCAATTTGTTGTTGTTGTTTATATATTATTATTAATAGTAACGCTTCGTACATTTATTTCAAAAAAAAATTCTTAGTTTCTTTGTTTAACTTAAAATTTTTGTACTTAAACTTCATTATTTGTATTTGTCGATTGTGTTTATCTGGTGTAAAAATACTAATGTTTTATGTATTGATTTTTAAAATTATGTTAAAATTAATTGATAAAAACCTATGATGCATGGACGCGGACACAGATACGAAACACGACACAACACGCGACACGTGTTATCTCAATTTCTTATGTGAATCAGGAACACTACATATATATAAAATATAATGTATTTTTTTAACAAAACTATAATAATATCTTGATACTTTATTTATATTAAAATTTAAATTATTATTTTTAAATATTTTTAATATATATCTTAATTATATAAAATTTTTAAGATAATTTTTAGTTTTAAAAAATGTTAATATACACTATTTTTAACCATATTTTAAGGATATAAGTTGAGAATAAAGTTAGACAATATTTTGGAGCGTCAAGTGTGTCCGAAGAGATATTTTTTTTCTAAGGACACAGATTAGATGGACACTTAAGACACACTTGTCGGACGAATGTCAGCGAGTGTCATGTCCAAAAAGTGTCCGACACGGGACACGCAAGTTCAGCGAAGTATCATATAGAAGAATTTTCTAACTTTCGTTATTTTTAATTCTTTTAAGAGTGTCGTATAAAAATTGGACAACACCACCACTAATGAATTAAAAATTCCAATCCGATTCTCAACTATTTAAAAATTCGAACAAATAGACCATTAAATTCAGTTTGTAGGTTTAGGATTGATATACTAATTTTAACGATCTATTTATCCTAATTTTTAAATAATTGAAGATAAAATTAAAATTTTCGAATTATTAATGATAGTGTTTTTCAAATTAAAAATGATAAATTGAGTGTTTACTCTATAAAATTTTGAATAATGAAAACTCCCTCTAACTTCTTCCTGCTTCTCACCACCGCTATTATGTCATGCTTTGTAAGAAAATAGTATTTATTATTAGTGATATAGTTTACAAATTAATCTATATCTATCCCTATATGCCTCAATATATTATTTTTTATTTATTTTTTTTAATTTTTGTGTTAGAAATATATTATTTTTCTGCTATAATATGCAATGATAGAACTTTCTTAGGACAATGGAGCTATGGCCTCCCAAATAAATTTTTAAAAATTATTAGTAATTGTATCATGTGTATTATTTATTTAATTGGCTATTTTTTCATTTGTATCTTTTTTACAAAGTGATGTCTCGCATTCAACTCTTCGTATAAGCCATTCAGCTTTTTCTTTTTCCCTTAATACCATCAAATCTCTAATTTTCTATTTTCATTTATTTATATCTTAATTTCATATTATAATCATAACCAATATTTCCAAAGTTTATAATTAAAAGAATAAACTAAATATTTAAAATTATAAAATTTTACTAAATAAAATCCATGAAATATTAAATAATATAAACACATAATTTTATACTATTTTAATAATTTCAAAAAATAATATTTTGAGTTTAATAATTATATAATTATTTTATATGTTGTTTTGAATATAAATATTTTCACATAATTTATATATTTAAATAAGTTAAAAAAGAGTTTACATACTTAAATAAGAAATAATACTACATAGCAAATACTTTTTTTTTTCAATAATTAGGCATCAAATTTAAAAACATTGAATAAAAATATAGAATTGGACCATTAAGCTGAAAAGATTATTGGACTACTTATTAAAAATATTGATTAGTATAAACTAAAATTATGAACTCTCATATTTTTCATACTTAATTATATAATTGGCCTCCCCAAAATTTTTTTTCAAAATCTGCTTCTAATAATATGTAATTATTTATATGCTATTATATGTTATATTAATGTATTTTGTGAATTTCTTTTGACTAATATTTATATGAGAAAGTCTTGAGAGCCAATATTAGAAAGACAATAGGGAGTCAATATTAATTTTTTTTCTTTTTTCTATTTCTTTTTATCACCCACTAATTCTCTAATTACACTCTAGCATTACTCTATTTATATTTTTCGTATTGTAAATGAATGTATTGAGGTGTATAATGATACATGTAACATTATTGATATTTTAGAATAACTAAATTAGTGGTAAAAAATAATGTTTTTGTCTAGTGTATATCCAATGCTTTTACTTTAAAAAAATTGTTCAATAAAAATTACCAAGGTAATGGAACTAAATCAAAACGTTCCATTCGATCGGAAAATTTGGGGAATCGGTATTCTATTTGGTCCAATTTTGTGCGAAAATATGTTAGCAAAAGTTCGGTCAGAAAATTGGGAGAATCAGCACTTAACCGGTGAACCAGTCGAAATTTCTTGATTAAAACGGTTGTCGTTTGGTGTTAAAAGAAAAAAAATAAAATTTTGTTTAAGATACATCTAATTTGATTTTATCATAAATAATAAAAATAAAATAAAATAAAATTTTTAATATTTTTAGGAATATTCTAACCGATTTATTATGAACTAAATTAATGATAGATTTCTTCAAAAAAATAAAAAATAAAAAATAAAAGTTAGAAGATCTAGGTGTTGCTGAAAACCCTAGCCATAGTATTCGTGAATCGTGAGAGAAGAACGGAGAAGGGAAGTGAGGAAGTGACCCATCCCAGTGAAAGAAAAGTTCCCGGCGCCGGCAACTATCGCAGCTCGCACCGCCTTCTGTCGACACAGCAGCCTCCACTTCGGTACACTCCGTGTCTTCGTCACCGCTGCCGGAGCTCCGCGTTCGTCGCCTTCCTCGCCTCTCCCGTCTGCGTCGCCATCCTCTCCTGAAGGTAGAACCCTGCTGAGTTGCTGCTGCTGCTTCTTTTTTATTTGTTTTTTTCCCTTATCAAATATCAAATTGAGATTTGCAATGCTGCTGCTTCTTTCTTTTTTCATTTGTTTTTGTTTTTTTCCCTCATCAAATTTAGTTTTGCTGTGCTGCTTCATCTTCTTCCTCTTCTTATTTTACTTTTTAAATTAAATTGAGATTTCAGAATGATTCACTGTTGCTGCTGTGTTATTAAATTTTATTAAGAAAGTTTGCCTAAAAAGTTACTGCTGTTGTTGCTGTGTTATTAGAAAATTTACTATAAAAAAATTGAATGGTATTGGTTGTTGTTGTTGCTATTTGTTAATTGATGGTTGAATGATGCTGTTGCTGCTGATTAGTTTAAAATAAATGAGTTGAAAGAAAGAAGGGTGAAGGATAGCAGGGCTCGAGTTGAGAATGTACAAGTTATTGCTGACACAAATTAACAAAAAATGGTTATTGCTGGGATATCCCTTATTTCTTTTGTGTTTTGACTTGGGTCTTGGGTGCTGAGAATTAATGTTTTACTACTTATATTGAAAAAAAGAAAAGAACTTCCAACAAACATGAGTTATTTTTACACTACTTTGCTGTTAAGAATAACAGTGAGATGTATTACCTTCTTTTGCAGTTTGATTACATTGCTGTCATACCTGTTTTTTTTTTTTTTTTTTTTCCAGTTTGAACATGAATGCTAAACTGTTACTGAACAATGAACATGAAGTTAAAAGAGAAGAGTCGAGGTAGGATAGAGGAGTCATGTAAAGATTTAAAGTTTTTCTTACCTTGAAAGAAGATAAACTGTTCTTATTATCCTTGTACAGATGTGTGCCATGGAAGATAAATTTCTTTTGTAGGGAAAATGCAGATTTAAACATGAATACTAAAACTGTTATTGTCATCTTCTTACAAGCCTTGCTTAAATCTGAACTTAGGTCACTTTAAAGGCAAGAAATAGAGATACCAAAAATGATGCTAGAACTTTGCTCTCCTCTTCTTGCAAAGATACCTGAGAAAAGAAAAACTGAATTAGAAATATTGGAAGAATGAGAATAGTGAGAGTTCCAAAGTTCTCCATATATATATATATATAGGCCAAGAGTAAAAGAGGGAAAAGAAATTTAAATTTCCATGAATAGTTAGTTTTTTAATATGAAATTTAATAATATTTTATTATGAATGTGCAGGTTGATTGTTTTGTTCAACTTCTATTCAAATTGTGCAAGTCTTTACCCACTTGGACATCCATGCCAATTGCACATAACTTCAGTTCCCAATCCCCAACTTCAACACAACAACCAATAAGAATGAAGAATCAGGTTCCTGATGAGCACTTGGGATAGCTGAAAAAAGTGTAAAGTTTCAACACATTGGGTAATAGCAGAACAGTACATGGAGGGCTTCAAATGTGGTTCATAGGCGAGAAAGGGTTTAGGATTTTGGGGGAATCTTTTGTCAAATGCTTTTCGTTTGCCTTCAAACAGTGTCCAAAATTGGACACGTGTCACGACCTGAGACTTTCTTTTCCGCTGCGTTCAACTGCCACCATTGCCACCCTTCTCAAGGCCTGCAAAACCATTGATCACCTCTACCAAGTCCACGCCTCCATCATCCACCGAGGCCTCGAGCAAGATCACTTTATCATCTCCCGCTTCATTTCCCTTTCCGCCTCCTTTGCTGCCACTGCTTATTCCACAGCTGTCTTCGACCGCGTTCTCAGCCCGTCCACTTTCCTCTGGAACACCCTCATCGGAGCCCACAGCAAAAGGAGCTCTTTTTTCCACACCCTCTCTACTTTTCTTCGCATGAAAGCACATGGGTCTCATCCTGATAGGTACACTTACCCTTCTGTGATTAAGGCTTGTTCAAGCATGTCCAGGGCCTGGGAAGGAAAATTGCTTCATGGCTCGGCGTTGAGGTGTGGAGTTGAAAGGGATGTGTTTGTTGGAACCTGTTTGGTTGATATGTATGGGAAATGTGGGGAGATTGGTGATGCTCGCAAGGTGTTTGATGAAATGTCTGAGAGGAATGTAGTTTCATGGACGGCTATGGTGGTTGGATATGTGAAGGTTGGGGATATGGTGGAAGCAAAGAGGCTGTTTGATGAAATGCCACAGAGGAATGTGGCTTCGTGGAATGCGATGATATGTGGTTTTGTGAAGCTAGGGGATTTGGGCAGTGCTAGATTAGTGCTTGATGCTATGCCGGAAAAGAATGTTGTTTCTTTCACGACCATGATTGATGGCTATGCAAAGGCTGGTGACATGGCTGCCTCAAGGTTCTTGTTCGACCAAGCTCCGGAAAAGGATATTGTTGCTTGGTCTGCTTTGATATCTGGGTATGTACAGAATGGTCAGCCTAACGGGGCCTTGAGAGTATTTCTTGAGATGGAATCAATGAATGTGAAACCTGATGAATTCATATTGGTTAGCTTGATGTCAGCTTCTTCTCAGTTGGGTAATTTAGAAGTGGCTCAGTGGGTTGATTCTTATGTAAGCAAGAGCTCTATTGATATAAAACAGGACCATGTGATTGCAGCGCTTCTGGATATGAATGCTAAATGTGGAAACATGGAAAGGGCATTAAAATTGTTTGAAGAAACGCCTAATCGTGATCTAGTCTCATATTGTTCGATGATACAAGGGTTGTCAATTCATGGATTCGATGAAGATGCAGTGAAGCTCTTTAACAGGATGGTGAAGGAAGGGCTGACTCCAGATGAGGTGGCCTTCAAAATCATCCTAACAGCTTGTAGTCATGCTGGGCTTGTTGACGAGGGCTGGAACTACTTTCGCTCCATGAAGGAAAAGTACTGCATTAGTCCTTCACCTGATCACTATGCATGTATGGTTGACCTTCTAAGTCGATCAGGGTATTTATGGGATGCTTATGAGATTATAAAAGTAATGCAGGGGAAGCCTCATGCTGCTGCCTGGGGTGCACTTCTTGGGGCATGTAAAGTATATGGTGATTCAGAGTTAGGAGAGATTGCTGCTAATCGACTTTTTGAGATTGAGCCTCAAAATGCTGCTAACTATGTGCTGTTGTCTAACATCTATGCAGCAGCAGATAGATGGATAGATGTTTCCCTTGTGAGAACGAAGATGAGGAACAGTAGAGCGCAGAAGATACCTGGTTGCAGTCAATTTAGTCCAGACTTGAACTGTTTAGTCTTTTAAGCTTCGAAAACAGCATATATGAAGCTATCAATGAAGAAATTTTAGTTCCATAAGAGGTGATGCAATTTTTGTCAAAGTTTATCCGGGAGCTTAGAGGTTGCTCCATTGTTGTTAAATTGGAAATAGCTTTGACAGGATTGAAGTTGTTCCTGATTTAACACAAAACTGTCAAGTGTCAACCAAGATTTGGGCAATATTTTTTAGTGTGTTTATACTACAACTTCATTATTGCCTTGGTTTTTCCAGAACCGGATGGGGGAAAAACATCAAAGCAAACATTATGGTACATTTCTGGCTGAGGCATGGCCATCACTGGTTAGTTTTAAAATCTAGATGTCTGCATGACAGAAAAGGAGTTGTTGTTAAGGATTGGAAAGTAAGCTGCTACTCAGAAAACTAATTCATCATTGATTTCACTGCTCTCTGTTAGCCAAATAATGTAACTGCTATTGCTGTCAATCCAAAAAAAAAAAAAAGAATTTTTTGTTTATATATATATATATTCTGGTTTGAAATGATGGCAATTTAGTAGCAGTAGCATGGAAAGCAGCTCCAATGTAAAGAACCTCCTTATCAATTACGAAGTAAGGTGAGCGAGTCTCGCCTCTGCTATGCACTTCTGTTTGTGACCCGGCTTCCTTCATGTTTAAGTTTAAATGATATACACAGAACCTTCTCTTTTACCCTCATACATTACATAGAATGTTTGCTTTTAATCCTTTATTGCTTTCATATTGATTTTAAAGATAAATCTATGTAATTTTGTAAACATTGGAATTTATCCAAATTCTATAATTTTTGGGTTGAATTAAAACATCCGTTTCTAATACATTGTAGAGACTGATGGTAACTTCTAACTTATATATTCATTGGGTTTCAGGTGAGGGGAGAGTGGATGTTACTCTTTAATTCTTAGGGTTTCAGATTTTAGAGGATTTGGAGTGTTTTTCGATAATTTTGAGATGTTGTCCATGGCTCAATAATGTTGGGGATTTTTGCATATTTGAGTGAATCAGGTAATGGAAATGGATATTTTTTTGGGATTTGATTGCTAAGAATCTGGGTATGATTTTACTATGTTATTAAATAGAGTAAATGTTATAAAAGGAGAGTTTTTTTAACAAGTTATGGCTACGCAGTGAGATTGTAATTTAACAACCTTTACATACAACATTCTTTTCATTAGGGTAAAAGAAAACTGAAGAAAGTTGCTATTATTAAGCATTGATATATTACAATTCTCTCTATCAAAAAAAAAATATATATATATATATATATATTCCAATTCCTGCCTAAAAAAGTTCCCTAATAAGGGCATAAAATATAGGAAAATTATCCGTGCGGCATATCGTCTTTCACCACTTTTTAGCCGTTCATTTTAATTGATTTTAATTATCCGTGCGGCATACCAGATAATTTTTCTAAAATATAACTAAAAGAAAAAAAAAAGGAAAAAGAAAGTTCTCACTCAAAAGTAATACGCAGGGAAACAAGTAATAGCAGAAGAAGAAGAAAGAACAGATCAGATCCAGTAACCTGAAAAAAAAAAAAAAGTGAAGAAGAAAAAAAAGCATATGTACATTGGAAACCACAAATTCAATAAAAAAAAATTATGCATTTATCAGTATATGTATTAATGTATATCACCAACTTCTTCCTAAGAAACCATCCTGCCAAGCAATTACAACATATGTGAATGCGATTCTAATTACTCTCCTATTTCCATCCAAGAAATGTGAACAAACTAAATAATTTTTTGTAACACTAATGATGAAAAAATGGAAGCATCAAACACAAGCATGGCCACCACCATCACAAGTGCAACTGCCGTTACCGGAAAGAACATCACCGTCTTGTTGAGGTTTGGTGCTGAGGCAACAACACATTAAAGCAACCAAAAGCATGAATCCCCATGCAGAAGCCAAAGCCTGTGCCCAACTCAAGTATTTCTCCATCACCTTGGAATGTTCTTCAGTTGCTTTCATAGTCTCATATCATTACATGTGAATTAAAGGTGATATCATATGATATCATGGTAACAATTGGGAAGACAGACAATGATGAAAATGGTGCATTACACATGGTATATATGATTGATGAGCTTAAAAGAGTCCCAAATAACATGGGCCAACACATCTCCAATCATATTATCTGTTAAAGCCACATCTTAATGTGTTGTGTTTGTTCCTTACAAAATCATATGATCTACAATAAATGCTTAAACGGAATCTTGTTACTAAGCATTGACATGAAGAAAAAAAAAAAATACTAAGAAACAGCGGATATAACGTAAATAAATGTCTAATTAGCAAAAAAAACTTCAATAGAGATTGGTTGGTTCAACTTATTAACAACTGTTCATATGTATACAAATTTTAGTTTCTTCTTTTTGACTATTAATTTTGCTTAGTAATCAATTGGTTCAACCACTAAAACTTTGGGTAACTTAGTCCATAGCATATACACACTATGATTATTATGATAATTTAATCTATGTACCAATTTATTTATGTTTTAATAATGTAAGGGAATAAAAGAGAGGTGGTCACTGGTTGCTTTTGGAGTCGATGATCTCTTTACTCGTTTTTTTTTTTTTTTTCAAATTACTTTCGGCAAAGACTAGGATCCATGCTCATGTATGAATGCACTGGATCAGCAATACCAGAAGCTGTCACAATGGGCAAAAAGTTGGTAACTTTATTCCATTGCAGAATATTGTGTAATTTCTAGTTGAACTAAAATAAATAAGTGAAATTTAATTTCAATTTTATTTGGTCAATCTCATTTTCAATGTATCTCACTTTTGTCTATACTTCCTACTAACTTAATTTAAAAATTTTACAAACATAACTAATAATTTTATAGAAAAAAGTTTGAAGTTGGTTTTATGCATTAGTTTAGATATTCAAAGAACACACAAGATAACTTAGATGTGATAAAAGTTTAGATATAGTTAGAGAAATTTCATAGTTATATAATTGATAAAGGAGTGAGTACAAAAGTTTTATGAGATTTCAGTGTTGTCTTAATTGATTACAATGGACCTGTGATGACTTATTTATAGATTTTGTTAAGTTAGTGCATTGTTAATTTTAGATAGTTTTATTTTAGATATTTTTAGATAGTTTTTTCTATATATTTTATAAGATATTTATAAGCATCAACCTAGATATTTTTTGTGCATGATTTATTTATTTGATTTCTAGATCTCTCTGCTATAATATTTAAATATTTATTTTTTAAAGTATGATGATACAAATATCTAGATATTTCTATAAAATGTATAGCAATAATTAATAATAACTTTGTATTAATATTTCCAAACATATATAATATCTGATTCATGATTAATTCTAAGCATTACAGTTTAGTCAAATATATTAAATAATCTAACACTATTTAACAAGCATCTTTAGGAAGTTGACTGCACCTTATATTCCCCAGTATACCTACTTACAGTATATGATGTATTAATGTATAATTATTTCTTAATCTTTTTCCAACTCTTCAAGAGATGAAGCACATTCTCCTTCTGCTCGTTTTTCCATATATTTGTTCTTTTCAACAGATCACAGATTATTAGTTCTCTTTGTTTACATCATGAATGATCACAATTACATTGCAAACAATTCTGATAGTTACATACATTTTCCTACAAGCTTAAGAAATCAAGGTGCCACCACTACTTTTGTGCCTTCACTACTCTTGTTTCCAACAATCCTCTTCCAAAAGAAATGTTCCCTCCAAACCTTCTCCATTTGCTCAATTGGCACGTTCTTTGTCTCAGGTAACAAGAAATACACAAAAGCAGTCATCACAACCACCCAACCCCCAAAGAAGAAGAACGTTCCAGACTTGAAATGGCACAACATGCTCAGAAATGTTTGAGCAACAATAAACGTGAACAGAAAGTTAACCGCCACATTCACACTCTGCGCCGCCGATCGAATCTCCAGCGAGAAAATCTCGCTCGGAACCAGCCATCCCAATGGACCCCATGACCAGCCAAACCCTGCAACATATATGCATATCAAAACCAGAAGCAGATATGCATATTCCTTTCTTATTTCGCCATGGTCACCAAGTTCCACTGCCATAATGCTTCCAATTATAACTTGTGAGAAGAACATTTGGATTCCTCCAATTATGAACAATGTCCTCCTTCCAAGCTTATCAACCAAGAGCATTGAGATGAAGGTTGAAGTGGTGCCTACTAGCCCTGTCACGACGGCGGATAAGAGCGAAGCGCTTTCGCCCAATCCGATGGTGAGAAACAAGATTGGAGCATAGAAGGAAATCACATTGATTCCGGTGAATTGTTGGAAGAAGGGTATGGCAACTGCCATAACTAACTGAGGCCTGTACTTTGCTTTTAGTATGTTCTTGAATGGATGCTTGATGGAACTTGAAGCCTTACTTGCTTCCATGAGGTCTTGTAGTTCCGCTTCCACGTTCGAGGTGCCTCGGATTTTTCGAAGCATTTGTTTAGTTTGGTCATGATCATTGGTATGCTGCATTATGCTGTTGGGAGTTTCTGGCATGAAGATAGCTCCAATAGTGAGCATTGAAGCTGGGACTGCTGCCATTGCTAGAGAGATTCGCCAGCCCCAACCGCCTTTGATCTTTTCAGTGCCGTAGTTGATCAGATTGGCTGAGAGAACACCGATTCCGACACATAGTTGGAAGCCATTGTTGAATGCTCCTCTGTATCTTGGTGGTGCCATTTCAGAGAGATATAATGGGACTGACTACAAAGTCCAAAACAATCAGCAGAAAAAAAATTATTAAAAAAAGAAACGAAAAATAGATAACGTATATGGATTAGGACTTATCTAATTTTCTTCTTAAAGTACATTTTAAAAGTATAATAATGTATTTATAAAAATGAAAATATATAAAACAATAATTTTATCAATAATTTTCGGTCCAAGATTTTATTTTATGGTGCTCATAAAATATTTTCTTAGGACATAAATTAGCAAAACCTTATGAATTATGCTAGTTTAATATCTTTTACTTTTTAACTGAAGTTGCCGTTGGTAAATTGGTTAGCTCACTAGTCCGTTTAATTAAGTGCTGGAGTTCGAATCTTGTCTTAATATGTAGCAGTCATTGGCCAATGACAAATCTTAAAATAGAGCTTATATCCATAACAGATTAGTCATTGATTTATTGGGTTGGGAAATACCAGTAAAAAATTAAAAAATTGTTATGGTTACGAAGGATCTTAAATGTGGAACCTTACGTAATGATATGCGTTATTTGAATCCTGATATTATCAAATGGACCTCCCCATTAGATAATTTTAATGTGGCGGATCTCTCTTCTTTTGCAACCAGTTTTGTTAAACCTGCTCCTCTAGCTAATTGTCCATCTCGAGTGTGATTTCTCATTTCTATATTATTATGTATGGCGATGCCTAAGGCTTTAAACACATATTGGTTGAAATAAATTCGTCTAAAAACAACATTTTTTGGACGTAGATGATGTGGATAAGTCAATTCTTTAATTCCTTTTTAATTAAGTGAAAATTTTCGAATTTGTTTATTATATATAATTTTGGATATATAATCCCGTCAAAGTGGTGGAATCCACCGAAATTGCCTTTTACCGGATAATCATCATCGAAAAGAGGGAAAAAAGAGTTTAAAAAATGATGAAGTTAACAAGATCCAGTGTTATTGTTAGTTTAAGTTGAGTTGTTAAATTTGATGGGCATGTGTAATAACGCGTCCTCTAGCTGAAAGAAAAAAGTTATTACCTGATTTGCAAAGCCAACTCCAATTCCGAGCAGAACTCGACCAATTATTAGCATGTAAATGTTGAGGGCAGCACCACCAAGAGCTGCTCCCATGAGGAATGCAGCAGCACCTACAAGAATTGATGTTCTTCTACCAAAGGCTCTGGTGACTGATGAGGCAAAGAAGGTTGCTATGAGACCAGCAATGTAGAGTGATGAGGTGAATGTTGTCAAAAGCTGGCTATCGAATTTGCAGTAGTTGCTTATCTGGGTGTCTTCCTTCATCTTTGTGTATACGTGTGGGAAGAATTTCTCCAAGAATGATGCCATTGATGTTACCCCACCTGCATTTTATCAGCTCATTTTCAGTATTAATTCTATAGCTCCACTGAATTCCATGCATGATGATTCTTAAAAGACGAAGATAATGCACAAACTAGATTCAAATATGAAGGTTATATAATACATAATTTGAGTTGAGTTATATGCGAACCTGAAATTCCTATATCATAACCGAAGATAATGCCTCCAGTGGCAGCCACCATACAAGACATAATCACAAAAGAAGTAATCCTTCCGCCGTATTCTCTTCCATTATTATTGCTCGCCTCTACCACCATCCCCACAGCCATAGCTAATAATTTCAATTCGCTCCTCTTCTATATTCATCAATACGCCTCTCTTATTCTACTATACATATATACATACATACTATTGTTTCCACAAAATGTATTTGATGCACTTAACTTGCATAGCTGAACCACATAGTGCAGCCTTTCTTGACTATAATAATACACAACACAGTCAACACTTTGACTTATTGCTATCGTAAACTAATGACGCCATAGGGTCACTTTCTTTATTTACGGTCTACAAAAGCATGTGGATTGAACCTTGAAGTAGTTGCATGATTTTGTCGAATTGAAAAAAAGGAGAAGAAAGAAAAGTAATCCAATTGCATTTCCTAGTGTCTGGGGATGATGCTAATCGCTAATATAATAGACATAGAAATAGAAACCAATCCTAAAAAAGATCACGTAACATCTTACTATAATCATATTTTTGAGATATTATTATTAGATATACTTCTTTTATTTCAAAAGCTCTCCTGAAGTCAAACTTGTTGAGTTTCAGCTTGTTGCACATAAATTCTAAACAACAATAAATTAAGAAATAATAAACTTCACAAAACAAATTAAAAGCATACTTTTACAAGAGGAAAGGAGAAAGGGAAAAAAAATGATATTTCTAACACGCAATAAACTTTTTTGACTTTGTATGAATGTTTGCGTAGGCTATTTTATTCTTTCATTATTTGCCTTATTTTTATAGAATTCTAAACATTTCAATTATAAACGTTCTGTTATTATATTTTTATAAAAATTTAAATTAATGGGAAGAGATACATAATTTGGGGGAGGGGAAAAGGGGTTATGATGTCAAAAATTAATATGTAGATATTATCTTCAAACCCAAGCTAACAAGTTAATCGATCCAAGAGATATTATGAGAATATGAGGCTGAGAGCATCCATGATGATGAGTAGTCTTAATTTGTTGGGTTAAAGAATTCATAATTTGGGAAAAGGAAATATATAACCGAGGATTTTTTTTCGTACAAAAGTATTCCCGTGCTTTAAAGAATTATAAATGGTCACCCATCTTGTGAAATGGCGTACACATGTAACTCTCCATTGGTTTGGAGTCACAGGCTTGACGGAAAATGCTGATGTGGAGATAACGGACTCCACGTGTCCGTTACGGATCCTGTGTGGCACCCAAGTAAGACACAAGGGGCAAAAACACGTGCGTTTTGAAGTACACATTATCTTTAACCTAATTTCTTTAATTTGGGAATTTCCTTTGTCCATTATGAAACCTATTATCCTTATCTCGACGGTGATGGAAATTGATGGAGGAGCTTCGTCGGAATCCAAATGCGGTGGAGGGGATGCTGGGTCGGAGCAATCGTCAGGTACACAAGGGTGCTTCCTTGGGAAGTCGGGCGAAGAGAGGGATGGAGTAGTTGCACCCAAGTGCCATTGTGGGGTATATGCTATTCTCTACAAATCCAAAACCATCAGCAACCCAAATCGATTGTTCTTCGGCTGTGCGTTCTTTAAGCTAAGCCAAAGTACCTTTATTCCATTTATTTTTGAATGCATTAGCGTGTGTATTAATTTGTCGTGTATGATGTGCATTGGCTAGGTGAGCAACCCTCACTGCAAATACTTTCTGTG
>JASCZI010151361.1:33349-43469 GCA_036250425.1 Stylosanthes scabra
ACAAAGTTGGGAGTAGATGTGCCTAGGAGGTCTGTTGATGTAGCTGAAGATGTGAATAATCATTTCTCTAGGATCTAATTGGAGAATAAGGTGACTGAACTAGAGAGAAGGGTCGCTACAATGGAGAAGAAAAAAGACTCTAATTTGTGGCTTATCCTTGTGGGTTTAATTGTTGGTTTACTTGCTGTTTATGTAAATCAAGTTTGAGTTGATGTTGTTAGGTTTAGGGTAGCTGGTGATAGAAGTTGCTTTTGCAACAATTATCTGTAATGAGTTTAACCTTTTGCTTCAATGAAGTTTATGATTTCACACAATCCCTAACACTCAACCAAAGTGAATCTTAAATATAACACAATCAGCATTACACTGGGAATACCAAACTCAATTGACACAGATATAACACCAAATATAGATATAACATAAATATAGCATTCATATCATGTAAGGAATTTACATGCATAAGTCATTGGTAGCATAAACCATGAAGTTTTCCAAAATAAAAGACATAATTAACATAAACCCGAAATCATGAGGTATTTTGTCTAACAAGAAGGTAATTGGCTATACATTTGCCCAAAAAAGTACACAAAATATGTAATCAGTTTTTCCAAAATGAACACCCTAAACATCATCACAATCAGTTGCTGTTTGGTCCTGGTGCATTATTGTTGAGGCCTGGTGTTGCCATGAACTTGAAAATCTTTTGTGTTCTTACACTTGCTGCAACCATAGTCTCTTTAGATGGCCCTCCATTGTGTTGTGGAGCTGTCTGTGTTGCTGATGGTGTTCCTTGTTGGGACATGGTTGCTGGGTTGCTTGGTGAAGGGCTCCTCTTGTGTGCTGGCCTCCTAATGGGTTGCTTAGGCCTGAATCCTTTCTTGTTAGCTGCAGCTGATGTGACCTTAGCAGGAGGCTTAAATGGAGGGTTTGTAGCATTTGAAGGCTGTGCTTGTGCTAGGACTCCACTTGGTTGACTTGCATTTTCCTAAATCACAAGCAATTGAAACAACAACCAAACATGCATTGATCATGTACTAGTTAGACCCTGTTCTTAGACAAAATGGACAAATAAACCCCTCAATGTTTTTAAAAAATACAAGTAAAACCTCAACGATATTATCGGGTATCCAAATAAGCCCCTCCCACGTAAACTTATAGTTTGTATGGTTTTACCTCAGCCTCGACTTGAGGGGCAGATTGAGACACAGGAACTTCAGTTTGTGCACTCTTTGCACCTTGTTTTGATTTCCTTGCCTTAGGTTTCCAGTTCGGATTGGAGGGTGCTCCTTTGCATGTCTTGAAATTGTGTCCCTTTTCTCCACATTTGCTACAAGTCACCTTAAATGATTTCTTCAACTTCTCACCTTGTATGATGAGATCTTCCACAGCATCTCTCTTTCTTTTCTGAACCTTAGGCCTCCCAATAGGTCTCTTGATTATAGGAGCATCAGTTTTCAAGTACACAGTGTTGCTCCAATACTCTTCACTGGGAACCGGATTGATGCTATGTTTATATGTAGCATGGATTGACTCCATGCACAGCCACTTATGGACAAAGTCCTCAGGATTGAGACATTTCTTTCTAATGGCAGCAATAGCATGGATACAAGGTAGTCCTGAAAAAGTCAAACTCAATATAATTCAATATGCACATCCTAGGTATGTAGAAACTACAAATGATATATACAATTTCAGCATTCCAATCCAGCATTACAAGGGAGTCTTAATCATTAACCATATAAAAAATGCAAAGAACTCTAAATAATTACCAGTAAGCTACCATTCATTGCAAGAGCATGTGTGTTTGGTTAAATCCACATCCAATGTCGCCCTGTTGTGTCTCTGAACTTGATAGTGCATTCTGGGACCGTCTCCTGACCACTCAACAGTCCACTTATTGCTTGGTCTAATCATTTTTTGAAGTCTCTTTTGCTGGACAGGAGCCAGCTTTCCAGTGTGATTGCTTAGTAGGGTGATGTGTAGAGTCATTCTCCGCATTATGTAGCACCTCAGTTCTTCACACATGGTCAAAATTGGCATACATCTATAAGGACCGATCTTTGCGTTCCAGGACTCGCACATGTTATTTGTTAGTCCATCCACTTTGGGTCCATGACTGAGATACGCCTTAACCCAAGCCTTTGGGTCAAACCGGGTTAGATAAGCCCATGCATCCTCGTTGATCGCCTTTACTTTCTCCATGCTCTTAGCAAATGCTCCTATTGTTGTAAGTTAGCACATTCCCATACCATATCTCTTAGCTGCATGTCCTTAAAACGGTTTATGAAGTTCTTCCACATGTGCATCACATAATTGTGATGAGGCGCCTTTGGCACAAGCTCCTTCAGAGCCTCACGAAGTCCCTAAGTAGCAGTGAAATATGATTAAGCCCAAATCAGAAACTAAAAAAACATGCAACCAAATATATTTAAGTAAAGTCAAATTACACACATCAAAAGAGATACCTTTTGTTGGTTACTCATGGAATTCCAACCATAGATGGATGCATCTCTCTTCCAATAACAATGTCAGAAACCACTTCCAATTATCCTTTGTCTCTGCCCGAGCAACCCCATATGCAATTACATAAAAAGTGGTTGTTTGCATCTTGCCCAACTGCAGATAGGAGTTGCCCCCATAGTAGCTTTTTAGAAAGCATCAATCCAAATGGATAAGTGGCCTACAACCTGACCTAAACCCTTGCTTACAAGCCTCCAAGCAGATATAAAACTTCTCAAACACTGGCAAGGATTGAGGGATGGGAATCACCTCCAACAAAGCCATGGGTCCTGGGTTGCTCCTAGTAATCTCAAAAAGATAGCCCCTGATCTTCCCATACTTCTCCTTTTCACTACCAATAATTCTCTCACGAGCCAACCTAAGAGCATGGTATACCATCTTTTCATGAGGGGTAAGGTTAAACTCTTCCTTTAGAAACTCAATTGCCTCTTTCTTGTTCATGTGAGGATGTATCACCATTCTCTTCTCAATTTTCTTGCTAAGCCATTGCTGGTCTGCTACAGCACCTCCCTTCTCCCTAGCACAAGTGTGCTCCTTTTTGTATGTCTTAACATGAAGGCATCCTAGCGTCTCATTCTTTGACACATGGGCAACCCATGGACATCCCTCAGCCATGCAACCCACCCTTATCCTTGATTTATCAACCATGATCCACTTTGGATCCCTTCCTTCAGCAATGAACATGTCCTTTACCACTTCCCTGAATTTATCCAAAGTTGAAAACATGGTGCCTATCTCGAAGTGCCCTTCTCCGAAACCATATTCGTCATTAAACTTGGGTTAGTTGTGCCTCGCATACTCTTCTTCCGATGAAACAGGAGTGTGTAAAGTTTCTGGCTCGTACTCAAATACTATTTCATCATCAAACATAGGTAATTCAGTCTGGTAAAATTTTTTTGCAGCAGCATATGAACCATCTAGTTTAGGGCCAGCACCATCATCTAGTCCGATTCCACCCTCTCCTTTACGACCAGCACCATCACCTCCAACTACATTCCCACCACTTGAGCAAGCACCACCACCCACAATTCCATTCCCACCACTTGAGCCACCATCACCCATCCTCTTTCCATCCTTCCCCTTCATTGGCTGCTTCTTCTTCTGTAACACAACCCTTTTCCTTGGAGAAGCCTTAGCGATCTTCTTGCCCTTCCGATGATCAATCACTTCCATGCTAGCATCGCTTTCCGTATCCCCTTCATATGCATTTGGTGGAGGCTTGTATGCTGCGTCTTTGGCACTTTCATAGCCATCATCATCAGAAGAGTCGTCCAGGTCAATAACAGGATCAGGGGTAGGAGCTGGGGCTGGAGCTGGGATTGGTACATCTACTGAATGCTCCACGAAAATGTAGAACTCGTTACTAGTTAGCTCCAATATTCCCCACAAGGCATTTGCACATGTCACGGATACTATCATCACCATCCAACAAGTTCAGCCCGGTTTCAAAATCAAAAGCATTTGCATTGAGCCAGAACATCCACTTGTAAGTCATGAACCCTAGAGTCTGCAATAGCTTCTCCAAATCCCCAAAATTGACATGATCAATGTCCATCTCTTCCAACTTTTCCACCTTACCACCTTCATACACAGTGAGACCTACTTCATTCCTCACAAAATTTCCAGCCACATTAAACACTGGAACCACGTATATCGTGGCCATCTGCAACAAACCGGGAAAAAAAAATCAGAAATGGCGAAAGGTAACCAGGCTAAACACGCTCAACAACAAGACGCAACCAAGCTAAACACATTCACATTATCCACAGAAAACATACATGCAACAACCAAGTAAAAAGACCCTCACTAAAAAACCCAAACAAACAGAGCTAACCGAGACAGAGAACAAACCTGTAGCCCTTCTTCACGGCGCAAGCCGCAACCAAGCAACTGCAACGACGATCGGAGCTTCTGCGACGAGGACGAAGACTTCGTGAAGACGTTTCGCTTTCTTTGGAAGGAATGAGTGTGATCACTCAAGTGTTAGGGCAATCTGTAATTTTGGGAGAGGAATGAGGGTTTTGTGGGGGAGAGAATGATATGGCCACACACCTCAGCGACGTCGTTTTTCTTTGGGTGCCACACAGGATCCGTAACGGACACGTGGAGTCCGTTATCTCCATATCAGCATTTCCCGTCAAGCTTATGACTTCCAAACCAACGGAGGGTTACATGTGTACGCCGTTTCACAAGGTGGGTGGCCATTTATAATTTTTTAAAGCACGGAGGTACTTTTGTACGAAAAAAAATCTTCAGAGGTATCTATGTCCTTTTCCCTAATAATTTTCCTAACGATGTAGCCCTCGATGAGGTCGATGTGTTCAGTGCTAACGCTGGTAGTGACAAGTCACAACTATTCCAAGGGAAGGGAGTGACGGGAAAATCCAACACCAAGATTATCGTTATATGTTAGAATTTTTTTTTTTTTTTGTTACAAAGATTGTTAGAACTGAAACCTCCAATTCTCATTATACCATAACAAATATTATCAAGAAAAACTTTTTTTTGGGGGTAATATATCAAGAAAAACTTTGTAGATAGACATTTAATCATTTAGAATACCTTTTTATTTTATTTTAGGCTTCCTGACCATAGAATAACATGATTGTGATGGAAAATTTTGACTTACAGGTCGATATATCAACACTGGAAAGAGCCTAACTGTATTATGTTTATTTAAGATTAAAATATATTCTTTTCATGTTTATCGTGGGAGTAATTAATAAGGTAAAAGAAAAATATATCCCTGAATTTTTAAAAATTAGATAAAAATACCCCATTTTATTGAAATACCCACGTACCCCAACCTTCGACAAAAGTGGATATTATTACTCATCTGTTGGTCTAATTCACATGTGACTATTATGAAGGCATGTGATCTGGTTGTCAACGGCGCCTAGCTGACCGTAACGAAACCACGCTGTACAGATTAGACCCGTAATTGACATTAGCTAGCAAAACAAAGTCAATTCCTTTGAAGGAATGAAATCCTAATTTCGAAGGGTTCATGTAAGAGAGGGGTAACGGTTTTGTTTTGCTGTCTATTGTCCATTACGGGCATGGCCTATGCCCTGTACAACATGGCTCCATTATGGCCAGCTAGACGCCGTTGACAGCCACATCACACACCTTCATAACGTGGATTAGACCAACGGAGGGATAATAATATCCACTTTTCTCGAATGTTAGAAGCATGTGGGTATTTTAGCAAAGTGAAAGACATTTTTGTCCAATTTTTAAAAAAATTAGGAGTATATTTGCCTTTTACCCTTAATTTTTAGTTATATAATATTTTCGGACTTTTAGAGCAATTATTTTCTTTCATTGAAACATCACTGTAAAAGGCAAGCGATTATTTTGGAGTCTAACAAATTAGCAATCATAGCTCAAAATAAAGGAAGACAAATAATAATAATAATAAAAAAGGAAATTGAAAGAATCTTGCAAGTTTGCAACACGGATCCCTTAAAACATTTTGTAATTAAGTTTTCAATCGGGGGTGCTACTGTGGTGATAGTCTAGCTTACAGACTAAATCAATGATATTATCAATGACCTCCAACTGCTTCCTCTTCATATAATAAACAATGAAAACAGTGTACTTTACAAATTGGTATGCAGTCTTCATAAGCGTCTATTTCAATTGTATGCAGTCTTCATAAGTGTCCATTCCGATTGAACATTACATTTGCTGAACACCAGCAGCACCTAAAACAAGATTTACCATCAAAGCTGTCATTTTTGTTTCTGTATTTTAGGGCTATCAAAATATCAATCCTTTTCCAATCTAGTGGGAAATGGAAACATCAGTTTGGCAATAAACTTGCCATTACAATGGTCAACTCAAAATGAACAAGAAGTATAGAAACCCGAAATTCACATAAGATACCCAAGGCCACAGTTATACCGAAAATTTTAATAGCATGAAAGTAGAAAGATATGTCGGTAATTTTAGTTCAACCTTGAATATTGAAAACAACCTGAATTCAATTTTATACGGGTAACCTAAATTATGGGAACTAATGCAAAAATCAATCTGCCAAGAAGTAAGAAGATAAAAATGAAAGTTTTAAACATCTATCTTGGACAACGCCTCAACCTCAAATTGCCCAAGCTATCTTGGACTAAGGGTACACTAGACTTTCAAGGAGCGAAAATGAAAGTTTTAAACATCTATAATTTTTTTAGGAGATGTAACTACTTTATACCAAAATCTGTCCTGAAATGTCACTACTAGAATCTCTCTCCAAAAAGGGTCCTGAAAAGACCTATGTGCCCCAACAAAAAGGCTCCACTGCTCCACCACCTTCTATTTCTGATCAACTCCTCCCTCAATGAACCAACCATGAAAACTCCAAAGTTTGATTACGGTTTTCAGATTAGGCCATTCTTCAATAGTTTGAACCTTATCCCCATTGACCTTGATCCTTCCCGAAGTAAACCATAAGCCAAAACATCAGGTAGTCAAACCCATGCTTTCTTCAGATAGCCATACAACTTATTTTCCAACATAACAATCAGCAGTTCCCACAAATGATGTATATGTTAACCCTATCAAGAACTCCTATAACCTTAATATATAGTGATACTATATATTACTAAAAATGAGATTTAATTATTTTTTTGGTGATACCAATATACCACGGAAGTATTTCCTCAAGTTCAACCTATTTGAACAACTATGAAACTAACCCCCATTTTACAATGAAAGTGCATTCTATGTCCATATCACAGAGGTTCCATAGAATACAGATATTGATTTATCAAATCTGCTATCAGATATGAAAAAAACAAATGCAACTAAGGACTTAGGAGGCATATTTCAACAGGTAGAATTTCACAAACGCCCTAGAACACAATTTGTAAAACAAATTAACCTGTGAAAACAAAAGGTAGAAAGCACTCACATCTAAAACAAAAAAGACTCTGTAAGCTATAGCTCACTATAATTGCGCCATACTGCACGGAATTCTTCTCGGAATGTGTTTAGACGTGCTTTCAAGTTAGGGGTTCTAAAGCTTGCATGCAGGATGGTAGCTGAAAAGAGTGAGAAAAATAATCAACCAAAAAGTAAGAAGATAAAAGCTAACAATAAAACAGGTTAAAATTTCTGAGCATGGAATTTACCAAGAAGACCAAATGCAAGTGCCCACAAAACAGTTAGGATACCAGCAGAGACAAACCAAAGGATGAAACTTGCTGCAAGAGAAGGGGAAGAACTATTAGAAAAGTTATATAAAGAACAAAGGTATAAAGAATGACATTTGAAACAACAACCGAGCTATTATATTAGAAAGAAAGTAATCACTTACCAGAAGAAAACATCAAGACAAACACCCAACGTGGCCGACCACATATATAAATCGCTCTCTTAGATGATGGACGTCCACGTATAACAGGCCTGAAGTCTCAATAATTACCACGGGTGCACTAGAATCCAAAAATCTCCAATGATAATATAAATCAGAGATACTTACGTAAGAGGAGGTCTCATCTTGGCAGCTAAATGTGGTGAAAACTGCCTAACTGTTCTAGTCACTCTCTCACTAAAGGTACCTGCAAAGCTGCAAAAAATCTACAAATCAGATATGGAATATATATATATTATAATGGGAAATGTAGGGATTTGTTGCACCAAATTTTCTTTCCCAAAATACCCTCCATCATATACAATTTATAAAAAAGTTTGTTAACTCCAAGAGTTGAACCCATGACCTATTGATTTTAGTATAACATACTTACCATCATGGCTAAAATAAGATTTGTTGCACATAAGAAAAGAAGGGAGGGGAGGGGGGGGGGGGGTCGGTTAAGCACTGTTACAAAGTAGAAATGTGACAGACAAGTTGAAGACTTCATATTTTAAGCTTTTTTAAACTGATAGATCCACTGAATTGTGTATGACATCAGTAGAAATATTTTAGAAATTTCTGCAGAGGTAACTCTTACTAGGAATTTCACTTGTTTAAGCCCTTGTTATTTGAGAATAACCAAATATTAATATAACTTGTGTTTGCATCTCTATTTTCCTTCTTACCAATATTGCGGCCAAAGATAAATTATTTTACTTTTCCATGAATTTATAGAACTCTTCTTCCATGGATACAAATCACTGATCTATTTAACAGAAAGATCAAAAGAAAAATGCTATGTTGAAAGCTCTCAATAGTCTAAACTAAACAAATTTGACCGGCCTCTACATGTAACCATAAGACTACCTCAACTCTAATGTGGAGGTTTCTAATCCATTTTACTAGTTTGCTGCCGCTCCATCTAAGTATCCCCATTTTCCTATGCAACATTACTGCTCTAATTGTTGTGCTGAGAGATTTACCTTTATGATTTACCCATTATAGGGACCTAAACCATAACTTCTCAATGTAAAGGTACCATAACCAAAATTTTCTTATTATCCTGGTGTAGGGACTAAAACCAAGATAAAAAACAAACGCATAGACCAAAAAGTCAAACTGGATTTTGAATTACATTTATAGGATGAAAGATGAGTACTTATCCTGTTGTAAGTTATTTAACAACTCTCACTAGGTGGGACCAGCTGGCAAACTACGTTTATATAATGCAAATAACCAGTCCATATTAAACTTTTTCCCCTAAAGTTTCTAAGAAGCATGTACACAATGAAGATTACACAATAATATTTGTAAACCAAAGATGCATAAGCACACAATAATATTGCATAAACATAAAATGAGTAAACCACCAATATTGCACCTGAAATTTTCAAAAGCTGACAAAAAATGACCTCCAATTTTAATAACGACAAAAATTCCCACAATTATTTAAAAAGTGACAAAAATACCTCCAGTTAGACACTTTTTATCATCTTTTTAAATAATTGGAAGACATTTTTGTCAATGAAATTGAGGGACATTTTTATCGTTTTCTGAAAACTTCAACGGCAACATTGGTGGTTTACTTGCATAAAATATAAATTGGCTGATTCTTGATTGAACTGTATCGGTAAAGTTTGATCTTGGGCTATTTGATCAACAATACAATCGAACAATCATAAAATTGAGGCATGGGTTACTATTTTTGCACAAGCATAAAAGCCAGTGTCGAGATACCAACCCTAAAGTAGGCAAAAGAATCCAAAATGCAAAATGTTCAACAGACATAAAGTTTTGCCCCCTAACTAGTCCAGCAACATTCGAGTTACCAAATGCTAGTTAAATCAAGTAAACTCCGAAACCTATAGAGTAGTGTTATTTTATTTATAGAGTAACAAAGCTAACCTGTCATTTAGGAAAGCAATGCTAAGTGCAGTAAGAAGCGCAGCTACTATAGCCAGCGGCCTCCGAAGAAAACCCAATACTGAAATTTGAACCTCAGACGTTAAACAGGAAGGATTGCATCAAAATCTTGAAAATGAACAAATGATACTTCATTATAACTACTTACTAAGAACAGAAACGATCAAAAGGAAGTAGTTGGTCCGATAGCTGCAAACACAAGCATAACAACATTATTGTCCAATCCAAAATATTTTCCCTTAGTGATAATAAATGAGCTATTTGCCACATACACAAACACATCAAGAAATTATTATCATTGTTAGGGGGGGGGGGGGGGGGGGGGGG
>JASCZI010151361.1:43591-54284 GCA_036250425.1 Stylosanthes scabra
AAATAACATTATCTCACAGGATCATCCTAAGAACTTTAGTTAAACTACTAAAATCTGAAGCATCTGAAGCTTTTTCAGTGATCTCAATAAGAAATACAGTTATGAAGTCCTTTCGGCGAATCATGCAATAAGATTTCAGTTTCAATAAGTTTGAAATTTTAAGATGGCAAATGAATCATAAACGAGATTGTTTGTGAGAGAAACAGAAGCAAGGTACTAGTAGAGATTGCATTTGAGGCGGCTGTTCCATTTGGAGGAAGATCTCGGCACCGTGAATCGCGAGAAGAACTCCGACAAAGGACGCGGCGGCGACGACCAATCCACCTCCCGGAGAGCGTCCACCAGATCCTCCGCTGTAACATTTCCCCAATCCATCACTGCCTCTCTCTCTCTCTCTCTCTCTCTCTCTCTATGTATGATTGATGCGACAGAAGGAAACCCTAGGTAAGCTTAAGAGGGGGGCCTGGCGATTGAGAATGAAATTGAATGCAAAATTTTGAAGGAAGGAATGAAGGAAATTGAAGAAGGAAGTGTTCAAAGTTAACAAGGAAACTGAGGAGTTAAGAAAAGAAAATGAAGAAAAATTGTGAGATTGCTTTCTATTTTATTTTCGTATTAACTTGACTTGTATTCTTTCCTCATACTTTATTTTTAAATTTTGATAAAAATAAATTTAAATTTAATTTCACATATGTCTGAGCCCGGGTTCGAACCGGGGACCTCTAGTGTGTGAGACTAGCGTGATAACCAACTACACCACCCAGACAACTATGAGCATGGTGATTAAAAACAGGACATTTATTTGTTATACTTTTTCTTTTAACAATTCATAGAAGAGTGAACTAATTAATTAGACCAGGATTTCTTTCAATAAAAAACATCACTTCCGTCTAAATCAAATCAAATCAAATCAAATGGAGATATAAATATCTCACGCGGAGCAAGAAGCCAGTAAAATACCACACGTGTTGGATTCCATTCATTATTGCTGAATATTTTAGTAGCTATCATTACTTCATTATTCATTCCATTTCCAACACACATGAACTATGAAGTACCATTCCAATTTCCATGGCAAACTTCCCAAGTATATATATATAACTCTGCAGTAGGTGAGTGAAACCACTAAACCCAAAAATCCCTCAATACTCAATACAGCGCTTACCCTCACTCACTCCCCCGCATATTCCCAATATTCCTCCACAACCAGGTATCCATCTTTCTTACCCTTTTTAATTCTTTGTTTATTTATTTTAATATTTTGTTGTTTTCAATCATGTTATTCAGCCCGTTTTACTTTACTCTGTTAGTGAGATATCGTTTGAAAAAATATTGCATTGCTTGATAATTCTTTTTAATCCTTAGAATATTCCCAGAAACATGCATTTCTTTTTGGTTCAGTCACATTGTATTATTTTTGGAGTGTCTGTCAATGCCTCAAGTAGTTTTGGTGCATGTTCTGATTTTTTTTTAATCCTAGTTTGATTGGTTAAGCTGCTGAGTGCTGAGTACTAAGTAGAAACTAAGAATTAGTCGACTTTTCTGGGTTAGAGCTACAAAGCTACAATCTTTGAGGATAATGGCGGGTTGTTCTTCGAATTTCGGGGTGGCTCATGTGGTCAGTGTAAGGAGAGAATCTGTTTCGATGAAACTGGGAAATCAAGATTCAAGTTTGGGGGGGTTGAGGTTCATGGGTGTTTTGAAGGAATCTGCATTTCCAGTCATTTGTCTGAACAAGTGCAATAGATCTATGCGGAAGAAAGAAACATTTTTCATAATGAGTATGTCGCCACTTGAGTCACAATCCACTGTAACTACAATAAAGGTTTCGGAAGGGGGAGGTGACAGTGTTGTGGATAATGACCATAAATTTGGGGACTCTGTAACTAATAGTGATGATAATAACACAGTTTTGATTGATAGTAGTAATGGTAATGGGAGCTTTGGAAGCGGTGGAAGGGGAGATGGAAGTGGTGGTGGTGGCGGTAGCGATGATGATGGAGGTAACAATGAAGAAGATGAGTTCGGGCCAATATTGAAATACGAGGAGGTAATGAGAGAGACACAGGCTCGCGGGGCTACCCTTCCTTCAGATATGTTGGATGCTGCCAAGACAGTCGGAATCCGCAAGGTGCTTCTTCTTAGATATTTGGACATGCAGGTAAAGTTTCCAATACTGGTGCTTTTCTTTCCCTTTTATTACACGGTAGCGATTATCTAATGAATTGTTGAATCTAGAGTAAGACAAGATTAAAAGTTGCTTGGACTTTGGACCATTATGTATTTATTCCACTGGTATTTGAACTGCAGGGATCTTTCTGGCCTTTGGGATTTGCCATGAAATATTGGTCTGCACTTCGCAATCGAATGCTGGCTGATCCGTCATTTCTTTTCAAAATTGGCTCAGAGGTTGGTAGGGTTTATGTCTTAGTAACCATAATTTATATTAAGTTAATGGTGGAATTACAGTGTCTTAACTAAAGTTATTGAATTATGTAACTGTTCTAAAAAGTATAACTTTAAGTGATCAAATGTTAGAACTATCAGATACTAATCTGCTATGATTTGTTGAGGAACTAGCACATGGTTTACTCGATCTTTGTCTGCTCCCTTATGGTGTTAATAAAAAAATTTACCTAGTCAATAAGGTATTTATATGCGAAAAAACTTGAGCTGTATCCCTCAGAGATTGTAACTAGTAGTGCATAATAATTAAGCTTGCTGTCTGCTTTATGTGAAATTTATTCATGTGATCTTTGCCATTTAGTAGATTTTGGATATAAAAAATTGCTTATTTTAAATTTAAACTTTACTCTCTCATGATGTGCAGATTGTCATTGATTCTTGTTGTGCTACTTTTGCCGAAGTTCAAAAGAGAGGCGATGACTTTTGGTCTGAATTTGAGTTGTATGTCGCAGATCTTTTGGTTGGTTTGGTTGTCAACGTTGCTTTGGTAGGTATGTTGGCACCCTATGCTAGAATCGGGAAACCATCAGTATCTAGTGGATTCCTTGGAAGACTACAAAAAGCTTATGCATCTTTGCCTAGCAGGTCACATCTCATGCCATTAAATGAGCTATTATTTATGCCATTATTTTTTATGTACGTTTCTTACGTGGAGAGATATCAACAGGTTTCTATCTACAGAAGACATGGTAGTCATGTTTTCCATGTCTTCTGTTGTATCTTCTTAATGTGAAGAAGTTTCTAAGAATTTGCGCCATTGAATGGCTTCGTTACCTGTCGATAACTTTCTATGTGGGTTTCTTTTGTGTAGAGACATCAATTGTTGTTCATCTAAAAAAGATAATGCCAATAATATCTTTCGTATATGGCTTTTGTCTTACCGAATGAATTTTTTCTAACCTTTTTCTGCTCTCTTTACACAGTGTATTCGAAGCTGAAAGGCCAGGATGTAGGTTTTCTGTACAGCAGAGACTTGGAACATACTTCTTCAAGGTGAGTACTGTAGAGTCCTGTCATTGGTCCATTTAATTATTGAAGTTTCAATTCAGTTAATTTTTAAGCACATTTCTAATTTCAGGGCATAATGTATGGAGCCGTTGGATTTGGATGTGGCATTATAGGCCAAGGCATTGCCAATATGATCATGACTGCAAAACGGTATGATTTGGTTCTCCTTAGAGTTCATTTTTAGATTGTTTGTGTGGCCGTAGGAACAAATGTTACTTTCCCTGTTCTGACCCCGCCTCGATCAATCGCTTCTATCCCTGGCCTCAATAGAAAAGTTTTGTAAGGACTTTGTAATTACATGTATGACATTTGGGCTTCTAATAATTAATGTTCCTGTCAATAAATAAAAGATTCAACTGAAAATCATTCCTTTCTTCTTTTTTCTTTTTTGCGATAATTGAGCATGTCAATGTTTGAACATTTATTTTAATTCTGTTATTGTCTTTCTAATATTAATGGTGTAAATATGATTTGATAAGTTTTATTCGATTTTTGAGCAGGTGGCACCATACGGTTTATTGATGAAAAAAAATCTTTTTAGCATGGCAGAATATAGTTAGATTATTAGATGATACTTATGCTGTTTGCGGTGTATGAATCTTTCTTTGGTGAAAATTTTCTGACCTGCTATTATGATATATCAGGAACATAAAGCACTCAGAGGATCAAATACCTGTGCCACCTCTTGTGAAGAGTGCAGTTCTTTGGGGTATGCAAATACGGTTCATTGTTTAAAATTGGTTCATGTTTTCTAGCTTTTCTCCTCTATCTATGATACTAGAAAATATCTCTGTTTTTGTTGTGCTATTATGACTATTTTCAGTTTCAATGTCAATGAATTCATTTATGAGAACAAATTTGATACCCTTGATAGTTGAGACTGATATTGCTAGACTATAAAATTTACTGGTTTGGAGAACTAGAAGGTTAAATTAAATGTTTTAATATGAATGGTGGAAACATGATTTAGTGAACATTTAGTAATATTATTTGGACAACTTGTTTGGTATGGTTGTTTGGAAACTTGTATTCATCTCTTTGGAACTGATAGGTTCAAATTAGATAGTGGACATTTCTAGATGTTTTATTGTGCAGTAAGTTAAACCAAAGAAGAAGGCTTTTATGAAATTAAGAGTTTAATAATTGGTTGTAAGATGCAAAGGAAATTTCACTTTATGCCATGTTAAACTGGTTTAACCCGTGCAATGCAGTTCTAGTTGATTTCTTTTCCAAGATTTCTGTATTTCTTTAAATGGCTCCTATTTTGATCATTGCTTGTTCATAGATAACAGACTAACATAGACTTGTATTCTATTCTATTCTGCTATTTAATGTAACTTAATTCTTGTCTCGATCAACATTTAGGTGTCTTCCTCGGTTTGTCTTCTAACACCCGATACCAGATCATCAATGGACTAGAACGCTTGGTTGAAGCGTCACCAGTGGCGAAAAAAGTCCCCGCAGTTGCCATGACTTTCACTGTCGGCGTCCGTTTCGCTAACAATGTGTATGGTGGTATGCAGTTTGTTGACTGGGCTAGGTGGAGTGGGGTGCAGTAACTGCTTTATCTTGTTTTAATGCAGTCTTGCAGATGTTATGTTTCTAGTAAAATGGAACCATCAATGGAAACCACATTGCTGGGATTTTCCATCACAGGTTCATTGGCCCATAATGACCAAGGGGGTTTTTCTTGTGCTAGTGCCTGATCTATGGTTGCATGGTTTCAGTTTGATATTAGAAAGTGTTTTTTTGTTTGTGGGATTATTATTAGAAAGTATTTAAGGCAATGATTTAGAGGCATGAGCTTCTAGTTTCTTATAAGCTACCTTATTTCAGCATTATTCTAGTTAAAGCATTTCACATTCTTCTGTCCTTGGAGGGTTCCATTTGTTGTATCCATTTCAATCATGAAAGATTTAAAAAAAAAAATTACCCATAAAAATTTAAAATTATGAGAACAATATTCAAATGTTACGTAGCTAGCTAAGTATTTATCGTCATTTGCGAACTATTTTTTGGTTGTTTTTTTATATCATGATTTTGAATATTTTACGAGTATTTTTGTTATTTAAATTTTTCATGATTATTTTTTATTATTTTTAGTATTAAAATTTTTTCATGATTATTTTTTATGGTTAACTCTAAACATATACTTAATTTTTCCCTTAAGAAAAATACCCTTGCTTTTATTTTATTTTAATAAAAAATAGGCATGCACCCTTGTCAATGTTTTGTCTGCACACATGAAAGCACATTTTCTTTGCCACTGTATATATATTCTACTAGTCAACAACAGAGTTTTTATTTTGGTGAACCATTTTCCCATTTCCAATTTCTTCCCCTAGTTTTGCAATTACGTAACATTTAACAAGATGGTTGCTACCATCTCTCTCAAGCAAAATACAAACCACAGGACCATTCTACCTCACTATTTAGTATTTACACCTAAGTTTGGAATATGATAGCCATTATCCATGTCCGCTTCATACCTAAACAAAAATAAATGGGTTTACCGAAACCTGCTCCAAAACCCGGTCAAACGTTGAAAAACCCGTCCTGTTTGGGTCGATCCAGATCGGGCCAAATTGCCATTCCTAGGCCTAACTTCTATACCTTGAAGCAAAAAACCATGCTTCCACCAATTTCTTCTTGTCTCCTTTAACACTCATCTCAACTTCATCTTCGAATCCTAAATTGAAGAAATCTCCCATCTCAATCTCCAACCACCCATCACTTCTCTCCTTTGGTCGTTCAAGTCCTCGAAAACTACGGCCCAAACTGCTCTCTTCTAAGTTTGGATCCAAACAAACACTTCTAGTAGAACTCGTCCCTCCAACTATCCCTACTGTTAACTCGGCGGGTAGGTAGTGAAATCCCTGAGCATCCATCATCTTGAATACAAGAAAAACTGCATATTGTGTGCCTGGGGACAATATAATGGTGCTTATCTTCCCACGAATCTCGAACCAGCATACAGCAAGAAGTTTAGCAACTTCTTCGAACCTGTTCAATAGTTTAATGAGCAAGGAATATATAAATGGCAAAACATCCGCAAAAGTTAGTAGAATAGAAATGATTTTCCAAATCATTTGTTGTTCATCACTTTACAAACACATAGCTATAACTTAAATGACAGATTATGAAAGGGGCATACACAATAGTGTTGTCAAAAGTAAAGATTAGCTGAACCTGGATTCAGGCAAGGTTGTCCAGTCCCAGTACTGAGGATTGTCACCCCAAATAATGGTGAGGTCTCTTGCAGCAATCATGTAAAGCTTCTTCCCTGTCCGTTTGTCTAATTGAAAGCTCTGCATTTTAAGTAATGAATTAATCTTAGAAATTGGGAAAATAGTTAATATTGTTTGGCTTTATTTACCATGCTGAAAGATAGCTGATGAACACGACCACAATGTCAGGTTTTTTCTCAAAATCAAATATCAAGATTAAATTCGACAATTTCAACATGATTTTGAAAGACACCAAAGAACTGGCCATATTGTTAGTAGTAAACTCAAAGAGAATATCAACTAATCCCCTAAAATGGTCTTTGAGGTTCCAATTACGTTACTAACATCTTTGAACTCCAAGGATGCATTTGGGAGAGAGACAAAGACTCCGGGACAGAAATCGAAAGACTGAAACTAAAATAAATTTGTTATCATAGAGATTGAATTAAGTTAATGAGTAAGGGACAAAGGCTAGTATTAGAAACTTTAATATTGAGTGAGGTAATTTGAGTAAAAAAATTTATTAAAGTTTCAATCTCTTATCCTCAGATATTCCAATACCCTCAAACCCGACTTCATGAAAATAATTGAAATTCTGAAATTTTAATTCTAGTATCCGTCAACCAAATACAATACAGAATCCTACCACCAGTCCTCTCTATGGTGTTCAATATCTACAATACCCCTCTGGCCAAAGATCAATTAGTACATACAATTATTATTATTATTATTATTATTATTATTATTATTATTATTATTATTATTCCAGCATTGCTCCTTATCCTCTACAATTAAGACTAATATCTACTTAAGTTTAAGTGTAGAGTTCATAAAAAAGATTGATTTGAAAGAATAGAAGATGATTAAGTACCTTGCGACCTTGGTCAACGAGAAGGGGATGGTCGGAGAGATGAAGGTAGAGGGCCTTCTTAGAGGGACAAGAGGCAATGAGAGAAGAATATTGATGAGAATCAGAAATGATGGATTCCAAATCAGAGGGTAAAAAACGTTCCCAAACAGAATCAGATTGTGCGGAAGAATAGAAGGTTCTGGAAATCAGGGAGAGCCTGCAGGCATCATGAGGAGTGGTGAGAGAGAGTATGTTAGCTATGCATCCTTCCGGCAGCTCTTGCAGATCCATTTTCCTCCAAGAAGGACACAGTTAAGTTCAGTTGACCCTCAGAACCCAAAAATCGTGTTAATCAAGAAAATGTGCAAGTTAGGATGAAATTGAGAAAGTGAAATACTGAAATAATACGTTGAAACGTTTGGTCCATCGGGGACACACACAAACTGCTTCGCAAATTACAATGTGAAAGCTGGAGCCTATTCCTTCTAAGCTTGTAATCAATCAAATTATGAGAGCAACTCACTATAAATAAATGATTTTTTTTTCCCAATATTATTGTTATAATTTAGAATAAATTTTTTTGATTAAATCTTGACCATTCATTTATTTCTAGCTATGGAAATGAGTAATTTGAGGTATTAATTAACTCAGCTTCCTCCAACAAATATACTTCACGTGGAACTAGAATTGCTATAATCAGTATAGCAAATAATGTTAGACAAAGTAATTAAGTGATATTTATTTTATTTTATTTATTATTTGAAAATAAAATTAATTTATTAAAAATGAGAAAAATTAATTTCACATGTTGGCCTAATTACTTTTTATAAAAAATTATAAATATTTACTAAAATTTAATTCTTGTTCAAATAATTATTTATAATTAAAAATATAATTAATTTAAGAAAGAAAGTGTATAAAATTAACCTTAAATAAAATTTAAAAATAACTCTAAAGAGAAACTTAATAAGAAAGAAAATAATTACAAAAAATTTCTTTATTATCATAATACATAAATTAATTATATACATTGCACAATAATATAAAATTAAATAATAAACCTTTTTTTAAAAAAAATATCAAAATATATATAACTATATATATATTACAAATAAATATTTTTTTTTTTAATTTGTTCTTCACAGACTCATCCTATTTTTTTTTTTATGGGCTATGTCCAAAATCCTATTCGAGCCCAAAGCACTCGCCTGATTCAGCTCCCTCACCCCACCATTGAGAACAGCAAAATAGCATTTTGTTTTCCTTCTTGCTCTATGTTAACCAGTGCTATAACCAGATGCCGCATGCTTTCACTGTCTCTGTCGCTCCTACTATGATATATTATCTCATCTTAGCTGCACTGTCGTCTTTGCACTGTCGTGGCTGCACTTTCATTCGACGTCTCTGTACTGTTGCGGATGCACCACCGTAGATGCTCCGCCGTATCCAACACATATCGTCTGATCATCGTCAACTTGAGGAACGACATATTGCAAGAGCTGTCACTGCTTATAACGGTGGCACAACATATAGCCCGCCCCACCCCGCCAAAAGACGAGGCGGGGCGGGTCACAAAGTGTTGCGGGCTCAAAATGGTGGCGTGCCCCGCTTTATGGCGAATTTGCGAGCCCCGGCGGATTATTCGCCTGCTCATTTTTTTTAAAAAAATATAGTTAAATTCATTAAAAATAATCTAATAAATAATAATTTATCCAAAATCAGAATAAAAAATAGTCTAATTTTTTTAATATATTTTTTTAATTATCAATGTTAATAAAATTATTCGTTAAAATATATTATTTTAAAATATAAAATAACTATATAACAATATAAAATAGATAAAGAATCAAAATGACAATTTTTAATATTCATAAATATTTTGTAAATTAAAAGTAAAAAATAACTTGGCTCAACAGGTCGGCTCGACCTACCTCATTAAACGGCAGTGCAGGTTTGACGAGTTTTCTTTATTCGGCAGGTTCAAAATCCTAGCCTAACTCGCCTTTTTGGCGGGTTTGACAGATTGACCCAGCGATTTCACTCCGTTTTGCCACTTCTAACTGCTAGATCGAGCGCCTTCGTGTTAATATTTTTATATTGATTTTTAAATAGTTATTTTACATGTAATTATAATATGCACAAAAAAATAGTCCTTATACACACATAAGAGATAAAATTTAAAAAAAAACATTACGTTAACATTTGTAAAATAAAAATGGACAAAAAAATATAAAAATATTTAAAGTATTTAAAAATGATTCTCAAATAAATTATTTTAATTTTCTTATATTTTATAAATAGATAAATAATTTTTCAATTATCATTGTGTATAAATAATTTTATTATATATAATTATTAAATAAAATATAATTAATTAAAACACATAATCTCAAAGATTTAATTTCAGAATTAATATATTTAATTTTTTCAACATCATTTAAAAAAATAAAAATATCATATTATGCTATTGATGTTTTCCACCACCACTTAAATACATGGTCTCAAATATTGTGATATTGGAGTTTGTGTAATAATTATAATCATGATGAGAGAGATGAACTTCTAGATATTACAAAAATTCAATTGTCCTCACTAGAAGACACTCTAAATATTTTTCATAGTAGAATTTTCCATTACTAAATCACTCACTATTATAATTTATAAATTAAGAATGTAAGAGAAAAAAATTTAATATAAAATTTAATTCAAGTTTTAACTAGTTAGCAACATTACTTAATAAAAAAATGTAATCTAGTTTTATAGTTGATGATGCACATTGTAAAATTATTATATGTGTTCGCTAAAATCCTCTTTTAATTAACAATTTATGTAGATGCCGGTTGTTTAGTTGGGATTTTCTAAAACAGCAGATAATTTTTACATACAGTGATAGGGTTAATTTAACGGCAATTTATAATTGAAAGAAAAAATTATCATATTTTCCTAAATCAAATTTTATAATCAATTTGTTCTAAAATTTATCTATATAATTCCTGAAAGAATCTAATGGATTAGAATAAATACATAATTCGTGGATCTCTGATGCATGAGCATCTTTAGAGGTTTTCTAAGATAAATCATACTCAATTCTTTGTAATATTAATACAATAATTCACTAAAGCAGCCAAATATATGTTATAAA
>JASCZI010151362.1:1962-15308 GCA_036250425.1 Stylosanthes scabra
AATAATAATTAATATTACAATATAAATTTATTATTTTTAATAAAATTTTTTATTTTGATATAACACTTATTAATAAAATTTTTATTATAATTAATCGAAATAAAACACTAATCTTAATTATTACATAATTCACCATATAATATTTAATTATACAATAATTTCTTTTTTATTATGTAAAAAAAATTCTGCTCCTTCATAAGATTTCTGGATCCGCCCCTGACGATGTGTATGGATGTGCACAATAATATACACAAATTAATTTTTGAAGTTAATATTTTAAATGAAAATTTAGCCGTGTGGTAATGATCAAGCGGTTAGGCATGTGAAGGCTCACGTCCAAAAAAAAAAAAAAGCATGTGAAGGCTGTATAATTAAGGTTAAGAATATTTGGTATAACTTTCTTTGAACTTCTAATAAAAAGCTCTATCTCAGGGAGGAGGAAGAAGAAGAATACAAGAAACGAGGTTCAATTATTATTTTTTATGATTGAAATATTGAATAAAACTGCGAAACCCTATGCAAATGGAAAGGGAAGTGGCCCTTTGAGAAGGTGAGAAGTGAAGAGTGAAATAGGGTTCTCAAAATCCAATGGAAATGGGTGAAGTGCAAGAATATGCCCTTTAGTCAGATTGACAAGTTGCATGCGCCACAAATTTTGGTAGCAAAATTGGTAACAAAAAGACGAATGAAATGAGAGATACGATGTGACATTGAATTCATTGACACTCATAAAAGGATCAGCGTTCAACACGGAGAAGTGGATCACACAAAATCATGATCTTCCTCGGACCAACCTCTTTTCTTTTTTTTCTTTTTTACTAAACCACGCCTTTCTCATACACTCTATGTCGCTATCTTTTCAGTAAATTAATAACAATTTATTAACCGACTTGATTGGTCCAAGACAAAAGAAAAAAAATCACTTGATTGGTCCAATAATTTACAGCATAGATAATAAAAAAAATTAATTAATATCAATTAATAATTTAAATTAAATGTTCTATTTTTTTAAATTTTAAATATTTTATTTTTTTAAAAATATAAATAATTAGATAATTTTTTTTAATTATCCATATTTTTTCTTAATTTATTAGCCTATGTAAAAAATTTATTCTATTTTACATGCAGCAAGTTATTAATCATTAATAAATTCTCAAATGAAATTTTGAAAAAAAAAATTCACTATTTTGTTGCTTTTTCTCCTTTAATACTATTATGTTTTTCGTTTCCTTGAACTAAAGTTGAAACATACAATTATTGAAGGAGAAGTATTAGTATAAAAAAGGAAAAATCATTTTTATACGAAGATTTAACTTTTAAGATTATATTTTTTAAAAAAATATTAATATTTTTAAAATAATAACATTTTTATACATATTAAAATTTAACTATTCAATTTATTATTTAATAATTAAAATAAAAAATCTTCATATAAAAATATTTTTTAAATTATCATCGTAATATCGACCTGTTAAAGTGGTAATAACGTGTGTGTGGTTATTAGACATGCTTTTAAATTTTAGGAATATTAAGTTTTTAATACTGTGATTATGTTTCACTTATTGAAATGCAAATGTTATAGAGCAGGACAGCAGGTCCCTCATGAAGTTCTTATAATTATATCGATAAGATCAGGTTTTTCTCTGCTAAATTGTAGGGGGGGAAATATAGTTTGAGAAGATATACACGAGTCATTAGTATTTTTGACGGGATAAAACTGAAAGATAATTTTAAATCACTTTTGAAACATTTAGGACGCAAATAGCTAGGATAAAAAATGATAGAGAAAATTTTAATATTTATCCCAAATGTTTGGAATAAATTAATATTTTATAACTGAATTTTTAGTAAACAATATAATTAAATTAATATTTTAATATAATTTATAAACAAAATAATCCAATGGACTCACATTTATACCAAGACTTCATCAAGAATACAATGAAATTATTTTTAAAATTTTTTTTATCAAAATTCAAATAAAAGTATCAAAATTTTTTTTCTCTTGGTCTTTTTTTGGGACTATTTTCTTTTGGTCTAAAATCTCTTTTGTTTTTGGTATTTTGGTCTAAAATCTTTGAACTGTAGGATTCTGGATTGGGCTGTGAGTATTGTAGATGTGATTGGACAAAAGACATGTTGAGTGTGTTTTCACGCTTCTAACATCCTTCAGAGGCCCATGGTTTGCATGTATAACACAATAAAGATATCCCAGTCCATGACCAAAAAAATATTCCCAGTCTGCAATATATATATATATATATAGATATATACACACATATCCAAGAAATCACTTTTTTTATTTTTCCTTAAAGAAAGTTTGTCATTTTTATGCTTTAAAAAAAAACCTAATTACCAAAAAAAAAAACTGAAGGTATATGGCCATCTCTCCCTTCTATATATCTTTTATTAAAAGGGAGACTTTTCAACCAATTTTTGTTGATTTGATGGTCAGTTCATTTTACAGAAAAAAAGCAATTAATTATTTAATCATACTGCATATGTTTTTCTTCAAAAATTTAATTAGAAACCCAAGCAATTTTTTTTGGTATTAGAAACCCAAGCAATTGTTGTCATAATTTTTTGAGTTTTTTTTACTTCCTCATGATTGTTTGGGTTAGATGATATGAGCTGCTTCAACAAAAAGCCTTCTAAGCCTCCGGAAAAAAAAGGAAGGTAAATTGTTCTAGCCGTCTCGTCGTGTGTCACTTGGTGGTAATAAGCATGATCTCCGTATATCGAGTTTCGAAACTTGCATTATACACAAAGCGATTAAATTTAAGTGGTAATCTTGTAGGTTTTAAAAAAATTCTACAGTGACCGAGTAACAAATATATTGGGTTTGTAGCTTGCAAAAATGAAAAAAACTAAATAGTTGTAGCATATATTTCTTATTAATAGTCTACTCGAGCCAACCAAAAATGAAAAAGAATAATGATAATTAGTTTCAAGGAGAAAATAATATATACACGTGAAATCAGCCATGCATGTTTTATATAACTATGATCAGAATGTTAAGGCAACACTAAGAAAGAAATATACACAACCCTCTTTATCAAATAAATAATGGATAGACCATTTCATTGGGTGAATAAAGATTATGATAAGCATATGGAACTTTGCAGTGTTCTTAAGTTAGTTAAACCTTTTTACTACTCATTGATGCATGTGATATGATTTTAATGTAATGGCTTTTAGTCATTTGAATTTGGTCGATGGAGTCATTTAGTATTTAAAGGGAGAACAAAGATACCATGATGTAGCAGTCTCACTCAGGAATATGACCTTATTCATTGATCACAATCTAACTACCCTAATTATTAATTACTACTATATCTTAAAGTATCATGTAGAAGACTCAGGAACATGCATGCACCACATAAGAAGTTTTTCCTTCCCTTTAATTTTCTTGTGTAATATTTGGCGTGTAATTTATTCATATGCAACACTACACACTTAGAGAACACCTAGAAAGTTAGAAGCTATATGACATTAGTAAAGATACTGATGATGATTTGAAAGGAGGAAAATCTGCACTTTTTAGCAGAAAATTAGTAATTTATTATATTGAATGTTAGTTTTATAGGTTGCAAGCTAATTAAAGAACATATATACTCTGCTTTAATTTGGTTTATTCATTAGAAGGGAAAAAAGAATTTTAAACAAGAAGCATATGAAAGACAATATTAATATTTTTAAGCTAGCATGATTTTAGAAAGATATGATCGAGTTTTGTGGGATATGCATATAGTCATAGATGGCAACAAAATTAAGGGTGGTCAAAATATTATGAACTAATTCCATATTATGCTGTTGTATGTTGTGTCCAAATGCAATTAACTAGCAAGACCAATTACTTAATGTATAATCAAGCAAGCTTAAAAATCTTGATGTACCATTTATGTTAGATATTGCTTAAAAGTTTATTTATGTCAAAAAGATAAACCATTTCTCCTAAAAATTTAAACTATAGAAAGAGGCAATATAAAATATTGAATTAATCTATATGTATTATTGTACACATGCATATATATCATTAAATAACATAGAAAAATGTAAGTGTTAGCACAAAATTTTTTTTATTTCTGTGCTAATATTTATATTTTTCCGTATTACTAAATGATGTATATAAATATATATAATAGTACATATAGTATTATCATAAAATATTATATTACTCTAATACACCCCTCACATAGTACTTTTTATTATTATTATTTTCATTTGCATAAATCTTTGCATAAGCTTTATTTCCAACCTCTTTTATTTGTCTTATGCTAAAGTTTTTTTTTTTTTTAAAGTTCAATAAGGATCAAATTCTAAAATTTCAGATCACAAACTCTGTAACTAGCTATCTCATCAAACCACAATTTATTTATTTGCATTCTGTTGAGTCTTAGTTATGCTTTAGTTTATGCTTTGTGGTTTGTGTCTCAAGTCTAAGTGTGAAATTGCAATATTTCTCCAAGATTTTTGAGAGAGTAATAATAACTAATTCCATGATTGGTCATCAATGCAAGCTCCATGCATTTATGTAATGAAAAACTATTGCATGATTTGAGTTTATGGAAGGTAGACTAGAATTTTGAGTTATTATTAAAACATTATTTGAGGGAACATGTCTCCTTTTCTACAACTTTTTGGCCTTCATTAATTACTGTGTATAGAATCTAAAGGAAGCAAGAAAATCTTATATTGGGAATGTAAATATAAAGTAGTAATTTTGAGTGCAAAAGAAGTTTGGAAATACCATTGTTATTATTTAAATTGGTAACTAGTCTCCAACATAAGTGGAATTGAAGATGACTATTTCAAACAAAAGCTAATAATCAAAGTACATACATAATATACTGACTCAATTCCTTTTAATCTGCAAAATAGCCGTATTAGGTCCAAAAATGGAGGCCCAAGATAGGGGCCGGTCAACTAATTCAGTCAAGGAAGTTTCTTCCTAACCTAGCCAGAAATTGGGTACCCGAAACTAAACCCGACTCAACATGGAGCCAGCCCGCTCTCATAATTGTTCGATGTTGTGAAATACGGACACAGATGCGGAACACGACACGGCGACAGGTCAAATAACAAAGCACACTCGGTTCAAAACACATAACACAAAATGTCCATAAAATGTCCGACACAGCAATTTATAAATATGTCCTACTTCGTAGGTTGGATATCTTTTAACGGGAGGCAGGATAACCACCCATGGACGTTCTTCCCTAGACAAGAGGAAGAATAACTACCTACTGATCACTAGATTATCACCATTATAATGGCATACAGGTTGTCCTATAAACACCATTCATACCGAGGCTTTTCACTCAGATCAATTGTCATTGTTTTAAAAATTTGTTGATAAAATATCACTCTTTTAAACTATTTATCCAGTAAAGGTGCTAAGAAAGAACACTTATATTATAGATGAAGAAGACGCTAAACACAAAAACGCCTTGCATGAAGAAGAAGCAAGCCTTCATTTTTTTTAATACAAAAACCACTCATCAAGGTCCAAAGGGGGATGAGGGAGAGTAGCAAGCCTTCATATCTGTCCAACAAATTTTTTTAAAAAATTAAAATATAAAAAAGGAGAAGTGTATGTGTAGTGTGTTCTCCCTTGATGCTTCCTTATTTAATGCGCTCTCTTCGTCAGAGTTTTTTTTTCTCTCGAGTTTAAACTTCACTTTAGACAACAAATAAATAAATAACAAATCTTATCATATCAATGCTTTACCGAACTAAATTAAAGGCATTTTTTGTTAGACTAAAATTAAATTTATGGTGACTATAACTTATCTAAACCTATAATGCTACTTTTTAATCAAATGAGTATATAATACGGAATATCCGATCCTATTAAACCATAAAAAAGGAATTATTCGTCACCACCTCACTTTGTTGGACCATGGCGATTAATATAACACACAACAAATAAGACGACCCTCATATCGCTAAACGCAGAATCAAAATTAAAACCACTGTATATAATTTTTTCCAAAAAAAGAAGAAGAAAAAAACGCATACGTACATTAATCTTTCACCTTTCGGCTGCTTAACCAATTAAATATATTTTGGGTCCAAGTAAACAACAAATTAATGATAATAATAAGAAAAAATTAAGAAACCAATATATTATGATCCATAAGGAGCCAACATATACTATGGATATAAATTTTAAATGATAACTTAATATTATATATATGAGTAGTTACGGAGGATAACTCATATAAATTTTGGATGATAATTTAATTATTGATTTTCTAACGTTGATTCCGTAGCACTGTTCTAATAATAAGATTTAGAATTAATTTATGTGTACCATTGTACACACCATTTAGCAATACAGAAAATATAAATATTAGCACAGAAAATTTTTTATTTCTATGTTAATGTTTATATTTTTCATGTTGCTAGAAGATATATATAGGCGTATACAATGATACATGTAATATTACTGTAATATTTATTCTACATTTCTACTACAATATACTAACAAAGACAGCTTCTAGAAGAGTGATAGAAAATCAACCAACTAGGCAAAATAAAGCATGCGCGCAAAAGTTTTTATATATTTAACTACGTTATAAGTTAGGTTTTTTGACCCAACGAACGAACGAACCTGGTTCTAGATCTAGATAATGAAGGATATATAATAATGTTTTCATCAATCTTGCTATACAAACCACAATAATTGATCCTAGCCTAAAACAAAAGAATTGAATAAGCTAATCTATAAGATTAAATATAACGTATATATGGGGCCCAACAGAGATTGATTTTAAGTAGTAAAAAGTAAAAACTAAAAAATATTCTCACCGCATTTTACTATGTTTTGGATGAGATAAATATGGTTTTTGATATTTTTGATGTGTATTAAAATAGTTATTAAGATTCCATCTATATTATTTTGATCCATTGCATTATATTGATTCTTCATTCTCTTCTATTTAATTATTTCCAACTGTGTGTCACCAAAAAAAATTATTTCCAACTGTGACAATAGCTTATAGCTTACATGCTGGATAATATAAACGGTGTCGTTTCGCTTATGAAGGTAAATAATTATTAAACACAATTTCTTATAATATTTAATCAGTTTATTTATACTTTTTGATATGGATGACAATGAGATCCATGAGCAGGTATCTCAATTCTCACTCTCATCTTCGTTTATAATATTGCTCTCTTTCCATTTCATCTCCATCGTGGGTCCCCATTTAATTCTTCATACGGGAAATACAAATCCCTATAGAAATCTATGAATTTTAAAATTTTTAGAAATTTTAAAAAATAAATATAATTATAATATAATTAAGTTCAATACAAAAGATTCAACATATTAAAATATATAATTTTAATATAAACATAATCAAATTTAAGTATAAATTATTCAAACAAATTTATTTTTTTTAATTTTTAATATAATTTATACATTTTATATTTATATATGAGTTTAATTTTGATGCACTGACGGTGTAAAGAATTTTACACAATCATCCAATTAGATCCATGCATTTTTTTACTTTAGAAGTAGTGGGCTTAAAAATTAATTGCTTTTAATGATGTGGTAACATCTGGTTGAATGTATGTGTAAAACTCTTTTACACTGGCGGTGCATAAAAATTAAATTCTTTATATATATAAAGTTTTATGTAATTTTATTTTGGTGGTGATTTAACATATCCCTATGAAGCGGGTACCTCAATCCCCGTCCGCATTTATTCGTGGGGACGGGTCTCCGTTTTCGTGAGAAATTAGCGGATCTCCATTAAGCCCTCCGCCGGGGATAATTTTCATGGCTACCCGCGGGTGCGAGGATAATTGATATCCTTCTTGGATATTAGGCGTGGTTTTCAATGACAATTTATTATCATAAATGAAAAAAAAAGGTATAAGTCTTGGAAATCAAAATAGTACTATTGGAATGGATCATTATAGGTTAATATTTAGAATTTATGACTTAATATTTAATAAAAATTATATTTGCACATCAAAATCAGCCGCTAAAATTAACCATTATATATTTATCAATAATAATATGTATTTTAATGTGTACTTTGTATTTTAATATGTAGAATTTAATTTTTATGCACCGTTCAGTGTAAAAAAGTTTTACACATGCATTCAATTAGGTATTACTACATCATCAAAAGCAATTAATTTTTAAACCCACTACTTCTAAAGTCATATAAATGCATAAATTTAATTGGATGAGTATGTAAAACTCTTTACATCGTCAATGTATCAAAATTAAACTCTAATAGGTATTATATATTAGACTAATTTTGATGACTAATTTCGATTAAAAATAGCATAACCAATATTTAAGATTTAGTATTTAGAATTTTTAATTTTAAAATTTAAGATTTTAAATTTAAAAATTAGGGTGACCAGAGATTGGTGATTGCCATAAAATTCGTCGAGGCTACCGAGGATGGTACAAAATGTGGTTGAGGATTGAGGTTAGTACGTAGGAGATGAAATCGTAGCGACGAGGAAGAAAAAAAAAATGTAATTACAAAAAGAATTACCAGTGAGTATTTAGCAATTTGAATTGTTGGTCTATGATGATTGATTTATTTTTCGATTACCTATTTACCGATCATAATTGTAAAAGAAAAATTAATATCTTAACCTAAAACAAAAAAGTTCAATAGCTTGAAATAACTGATAAGTAAGATAGATTTAGGAGAATTATGGTAAGATTTAATTAATAAGTTGCTCCTTATGATAGATTTTCTTAAATTTCTAATTAAGCTTTTATGTTTTTTCTTTTGATTGGATCATTATATTTTTGTAATTAAATCTCTATAATAACAAAGATATTTAATATAACAAAATATTTAATTATATAAAAAGAATAAACCTTTTATAGTGAATAAGTATACTTCTAATAAAATATATTCGATATAATAAAATATTTTATTATAATTAATATTTTTGTTACGATAAAAAATTTAATTATAAAATTTAATACATCGTAGGAATCTAACTAAAAGAAAATATATATATAAAGACGATATTAAAAGTATAATAATGCTATACATAATTACACGCGTCTATTTTATACAATTAAGTTCAACCAAGCGTTCCAAATAAATTCTCAAACAAGAGTGTAAAAACACGCACACTTCTTCCCACTCCAATTGCTTCTCCTTCTCCTTCTTCTTCTGACTACTGCGTCATCACTGCCATTGTTGACGTTGTCATCGTCCTTATCGTTGTAGCCACCATCATCGACGTCGTCATTGTCGTTGTTGTTGTTACCGTCGTCATCGTCATGTCTTCTTCTTTCTTCTCTTTCAATTTCTCCTCTTCTTTTTCTTCTTCTTCCTCCTCCTCTATTTTCTCTTCTTCTCCTCTGCTACGTTCTTTTTCTTCCTCTTCCTTCATTGCTTAAAAAAGCGAATTTGATTTTCTTGAATTTCGTTGAAAAAATGAATTGCATTTTATTGAAAAACAAAATCGGATTTCTATGAAAAGAAGAACCGAATTTTATCTTCTCTTCCTCTTCTTCTTCTTCCACTTCGTCTTTGTCTTCTTCTTCTTCTTTCATTTTCTCTTCTTCTTCCTCCTCCTTCATTTTCTCATATTCTTCTTCTTCCTCCTCCGTCGTTGTTTTTTAACAAAAATGAATAAGTTTTTGAAGGAAAAATGAAATGAATTTCATTGAGAAATCGAATTGGATTTCGTTGAAAAAAAAGTTACATTTCATTAAAAAACATAATCAAATTTATTTAAATAATACAGTATGTACAGAATGTACCTTCAAGGGTTTGAGACACCTGGAGTAACCGGATGTACCAAGGAAGAAGGTTGGAGGTTGATGTGAAAGGTTGGAAGCGTGCTAAGGAAGGATCGCCAAATAAGGATTTGGGAGCCTCTGAGAGCACAGCAATTGGGTAGGATTTAGAAGACGTGCTTGAGGGAAGAGTTGATCTATCTTTATATACCTAAAGTGAGCCTGATTGTATAGGAGTCGGTTAGTTCCGTACTTGAGCTATCTAACATTCTAGGACTTATCATTCAGTGCGTAAAAGTCGGGCGGTCAGTTAGCTCTTTAGCCTGGTCCGTGATCCTAACTAGGCTCGATCAGGATTGGAGCCCATGTTTGGCTTTTGGGCCATACAGGCCTAATATTCAGAACACAGTCCGATTTATTTAAAAATGAAAACCGAATTTCTTCTACTTATCTTCTTTCCCTCCTCCTCCTCTCCATATACATGTTTTAAAAGGAGTACACGTATACAAAGTGACACAAATCAGCGTAAAGATAAGGACCCCACTTTACCATGCTATTCCCATGTGATCCTTGCCATCGTTCTCCTCTACAATATTATATAGTCACTAACAATTTAATCATTAAAAACGAAAAATTAAATAAATTTTCATTAAGTTTTAGTAAAATATGTTACTAAATATTTAAGTGACTCTTTTACCTAACACACATTATCAGATAGATATTTTCTTTTTTCTTTTTTGCTTCCATGACAAATTACATTCTTTTGTTGATTCTTATCAAGAGAGCTCATACTACATAAATGGAGCACTCTAACTGGATAAATGCTCCATATATACTCATCAGCTTCAAATATGTGTATAACCTATCATATATAAAATAAAATCATGCATATGCATTTGTTTATTCTATAACTTTAAAATAACATGGAGAAGGTGTGTATATATATATATATATATAAAATCCGAAACTCAATTCACATGGCATTTCTTTAATATATGAAACAATACATGATCAACAAGCATCGCGGTGTGGGTAATTGAAAACAAGACTACTCATTAAACTGAGTTATTCCTTCATTATGAGATCTTCTTGCGTTGTAAATGAGGCATGCATTTTATTTAGAGTATATATATATACCAATTAAGAAGCCGTGATAAGAGTTTCAACATAGAATGTGAACATGAGAAACTTAAACGCGTATAATTGACGACGAAAAAAATAGATATATAGCACTACTAGAAACACGCTTATTAACGTCGGAATTTCTATCGGATTATATCCAACGTAGTTCCGTCGGATTTTGCGTCGGATCGTATGACGGAAGTGGTCAACTTGGTTGTGGACGAGTGAATTTCTGTCGAACAGAAGAATCTGACGGAAATGTCGACGTAAATTCTTGGTGGGAAAAATTTTTTGAGTGGCGCCAATTTTACCGTAGGATAATTCGACGGTAACTCCGACGGAGAATTGCAAACACTAAAGGCCCCGTTTTGTTAAGTGATGAACAGCATCCCGTCGGATACATTCGACGGTAAACCCGACGAAAATTTCAAAATAACATTCGTCGAGCAAGGTACCCCTTTCATTTTCAAACCCGACTCTCTCTCTCCTCCAACTTCCTCTTCCAACCCTAACGCCGCCCCCCATCCAAACGGCCACCCACCCACACCCTTGACGAACTTGGACGGCGCCACTGACAAGGGAGGACAACGAAGCCGTTCTCCGGGGAAGCATTCTATCGCTCTCTCCGTCTCCTGCCAGGGAAGACTTCGTCGCCGCCGAGAAGAGGAAGAAGGACCCCACCGCTGTGTCTGCTGTCCACCCCGTCGCAACAGGTAACCCCCTCCCTTCAGTATCTCTGCTTCTGTCTCTCTCCTTCTCTATCTCTCTAACCGGTACGGGCCTGCTTCAGCCATCTTCGCCGCCCTACAACTGGAGTCGTCACCGCCGCCGTGAAACCTCGCCTGAAGCCTCCACCGGTCTTGCTGCAAGTCACATTGGTGAAACAGGTTATGGTTTTTTATTTTTTTTTATTTTTTAATTACAAGTAAAATGTTATAGATATGTAGACCAGGTTATGGTTTTTTATGGTTTTATTTAATGTCATGCATGTGTTTAATGTGTTACCTCTTATTATTGAGATGACTAATTGCTTGTTTAGTTCATAAGTTGTAATTAAATAAATAGAATTATTAAATAGGTAAAAAAAATTGAGGCAAAATCTTTGTGATGAATTATGATGATGGTTGTATATGAAAGGGTTTAGGGTAGATATTGATATTTGAAATTTGTTAATACACATGTCATTTTAATAAGTTGAGAAGTAGATTAGGTTAAACTAGTCAATAATGTTTGAGACAAAAACTCAACATTAGATTCCTTTCATTGAATGTAAAATATAGCTTTATTTATATTTAGTGACGTATCTCCAATTCTTTGCATGAAATTAAAGCTTTGTATATACTTTATGAGTGATGGGTATGACTAGGTTGATTTGCATTTGCAAACATACATGTTAATTATATATAGATTCAAGTCATCATATTCATTTTGTTTGTATAGTCTTCTTCAAGCAATGGCAACTTTATATTTATAAGTGATTGATTTGTTGGTAGTTGCATTCGGAAGATTGGTGCCAAAGTAAATGGTTTTTTTGTTGTTGAATCTTTGCGCAGTGCTTGTTATAGGTGTGACTAATTGACGAGCAAGGCGGAAGGTCATTCCTTTGTGGCCGAGGGAAATTTCAGGCTTTATTTCGTGCACAAATACTAGGTTGGTAACTCTCTTTCCAACTTTTTAAAGTTAATTACAAAGATTGTGGACTTAATTTTCCTAGGATAGAGTTTTAGGTTGGAGCTGGGAGAAGGTGGTCTAGTGGCGCCTTCTTGAAAACCCTTGTTTGCTGGAAAATTGCAGAGTAATAAAGGGTTGCGCACTAGAATGGTTAGGGTGACTTAGTTGTCGTTGTTGAGCATTTGAATTGCCTTATGTTTTGTTAAGTGTTGGAAGCCTCTAAATGTAGGGGAAACTATGCCAAATAAAGTTTGTAAAAAATTTATTTAAAAATAATTACTTTATTGTTTGTGTGATTGGTTGTCTCGATTGATTATTGGAAATGTCATGTTTGCTCGGGTTTGATATTGTTCAGTGTTGGAGGTCTCTAAATCTAAGGGAAACTCTGCCAAAATTTTTTAAAAATTATTTTCGAAAAGGATTACTTTATTATTTGTGTAATTCGTTGTCACTTTTGGTGGAGTGAGTTGTTATTTTTAATGAATTTTGATATTGTTAAGTGTTGGAAGCCTCTAAATCTAGGGAAAACTCTGCCAAAATTTTTTAAAAATTATTTTAAAAAAGGATTACTTTATTATTTGTGTAATTCGTTGTCGCTTTTGGTGGATTGAGTATTTTTTATGAATTTTGATATTGTTAAGTGTTGGAAGCCTCTAAATCTAGGGAAAATTCTGCCAAAGTTTTTTATAAGTTGATTAATCATTGCATGTATAATTAGGATTATGTGTGATGGATGCTGTGGTTCCGAGTCATCGCTTGTGGATGTATGATAGGTTCTACAAAGATCGGGGGGGGGGGGGGGGAATAAAGCCTG
>JASCZI010151363.1:31959-45733 GCA_036250425.1 Stylosanthes scabra
AAAAAATCATCCATGAAAATTTCAATGAACTTTTCAACCATATCAGAGAAGATAGATTGGAAAGTGGCAGGTGCATTACATAAACCAAAAGGCATTCTACGATAAGCAAAAACACCAAACGCACATGTAAATGCTGTCTTCTCTTGATCAACCGGATCAACCGCAATTTGGTTATATCCGGAATAACCATCAAGAAAACAGTAAAAAGCATGCCCGGCTAACATCTCAAGCATTTGGTCAATGAAGGGCAGTGGAAAGTGATCCTTTCTTGTTGCTTGATTGAGCTTCCTATAATCAATGCACATCCTCCATCCGGTGACTGTTCTTGTGGGGATCAACTCATTCTTGTCATTGTGGATTACTGTGATTCCTCCCTTCTTTGGTACGACTTGGACAGGACTCACCCAAGTGCTATCCGAGATTGGATAAATTATCCCGGCATCCCATAGCTTCATGACTTCCTTGTAAACCACTTCTTTCATTGTTGGATTCAATCTTCTTTGAGCTTGTACCACTGGTTTTGAATCATCTTCTAGCAGAATATTGTGCATGCACATGGTTGGACTAATACCTTTGAGATTGCTAATCTTCCATCCAAGTGCAGTTTTGTGTTCCCTTAACACCTTGAGTAACACATCTTCTTCTTTACTTGCAAGTGGAGAATTTATGATGACTGGAAGTGTTTCTTCATCATCAAGAAAAGCATATTTAAGAGAAGAGGGACGTGGCTTGAGTTCCAACTTTGATGGCTTGTCTTCAACAATCTTCTCTGGTCTTGTTGGATGAGAAATTTCCGCATATTCCTCTTCTTTTTCTGCACCTTGTTCGAGTTCCTCCATGAGTGAGAGCTCTTCAATGTTGCTGGAAATTTTTTCTTCAAACACCTCTTGAATGGCAGAGTCAATAATATCAACTCTCATACAATTTTCTGCATCATTCTCTTGAGGGTATTGCATGGCTTTGAAGACATTGAAGATTACTTGTTCATCATGCACCCTTAGAGTTAGCTCTCCCGCTTCAACATCAATTAATGCTCGGCCAATTGCAAGGAATGGCCGTCCCAAGATTAAAGAAGAAACATCATCATCTTCCATGTCTAAGATAACAAAATCTGCAGGGAGAATGAATTTCCCCACTTTCACAAGCAAATTTTCGACTACACCATATGGGAGTTTGATGGATTTATCTGCAAGTTGTATTGACATTCTTGTTGGCTTCACTTCTTCAATCTGCAGCCTCTTCATCATGGATGATGGCATCAAATTAATACTTGCTTCTAAATCACAAAGAGCTTTACCAATGGTAAGATCACCAATGGTGCAGGGAATTTGAAAGCTCCTCGGATCTTTCAACTTTCTAGGAAGTTTCTGAATTACTGTGCTACAATCTTCAGTTAATGCCACCATTTCTTGCTCATAGAATGCTCTTTTTCTTGAGAGGAGTTCCTTCATGAACTTAGCATAAAGTGGCATTTGTTCCAATGCTTCCGTAAATGGAATATTAATCTGCAGCTTCTTGAACATCTCTAGAAACTTGGAGAATTGTTTATCCTTCTTTTCGGCCTTCAACCTTTGAGGAAAAGGGATTTTTGCTACTGCAGAATTCTGTTTAGGTGCCTCTTTTGCTGCTGATTTTTGCACTGCTGGTTCGGCTACCTTAGGATGAGTTACATCCTCTTTTTCTTGTTGATTTTGAGAAGAATCTTCAGCTAATTCTTCAAGCTTATTCTCCACTTTCTTGCCACTTCTCAACTGAATTTCCTTGCACTCTTCCTTTGGATTTGTAATTGTGTTGCTAGGAAAAGTGTTGGGTGATTTCTCAGTAAGTTGTTTGCAATTTGGCCCACTTGAACTTCCAAATTTCTGATTGATGCTTCTTGATTCTTCAATGTAGCTTTTGTCTCATTCAAGAAATTGTTTGTCCCATTAACAAATGTGGTAGTAGAGAGAGACAGCTTCTAAAGAGCTAATTGCAACCCGGAAGGTTGCTTTGAGGTATTTGGCTGCACAAGAGAAGGAGTTTGTTGCTGAAAATTATTGTTGAATTGCCTTTGCCCTTGACTGAATTGATTTCCTTGTCCTCCCCATCCAAAATTCGGATGATGTCTCCAACCAGGATTGTATGTTTTTGAATGAGGATCAAAGTTGGGCTGCCTTGGAATGTTACCCATATAATTGACTTGCTCTATTGATTGTTGTTCCAGAATTGCTGCACATGATTCACTAGAATGACCTTGAATTCCACGCAAATCACAGGTTCCGATTTGTGTATTAGCGACTGCAAGTTGCATGGTTCCTAACTTGCTATTAAGCAAATTAATTTGCTATGCTAGAGCTTTATTTTGAGCCATGAGAGTATCAATGGCTTCGGCCTCCATTACTCCTTTTTTTATAGTGCTTCTTTCTGAAGGAGTAGAATATAAATATTGGTTATTAGCAACTAATTCAATTAGATCTTGTGCCTCCTCCACAGTCTTAGTATAAAGAGATCCTCCAGCTGAGGAATCAATTTGAGCTCTTGACTGTAATGTCAAACCATCATAAAAGATTTGAATTTGTAAACATTCAGAGAAAATGTTGTTGGGCAGCCTCCTTCTCATCTCCTTGTACCTTTCCCAAGCTTCATAAAGAGATTCACCATCTTTTTGAGCAAAAGATTGTATGTCATGTCTCAATTTAGCTAACTTCTGAGGTGGAAAGAATTTGGTCAGAAATTTGGCTACCAAATCTTCCCAAGTTGTAATGCTTTCTTGAGGTTGAACTTGAAACCATTGTTTGGCTTTGTCTCTTAGTGAGAAGGGAAAGAGTCTTAGTCTAATAGCTTCAGAGGTTACTCCATTAATCTTGAGAGTGTCACATAGCTGCAGAAAATTAGCTATGTGGAGATTAGGATCGTCATGGTAGTTCCCACTGAATTGATCTTTTTGAACCAACTGAATTAATGAAGGTTTGAGCTCGAAGTTGTTGGCTTAAATGGCTGGTCTTCGAATAGTGCTGCCACAACTATCGGCAGTTGGATTGATATATTGCCCAAGAGTGATTCGGTTGTTCATGTTGTCATCTTGTTGCTCGTCTGCCATGTTTAATTGTTGTTCAAATTCAGCTTGTCTTGCATGTCTAGCTTCTCTTCTTCTCCTTAAGAGTGTTCTTTCCGGTTCAGAATCGTAGCCTAAATCATACCTATTCCTGTGCGTAAACGAACAACAAAACAAAAGAAGAGATTGGACTTTCCTAACGTCAAAGTGAGAGGAAATTCCAGGGGGTTAGAAGAAAGAAAATCTAATTTAGATAATCAAAAGAATGTGTATTGTTAATCTCAATTATTCTCCAGCAACGGCACCAAAAACTTGATACGCTCCGATCTCGGCAAGTGCACCGAATCGTACAAGTAATACCACGGTGAAGTGGGTATCATTCCCACGAGGAATAAAGGACCAAACAATACTATCTATCAATTATTCTAATCAGATCAAAATAAAACTTAAGAGAATGATGGTGTGTAGCTCGAAAATAATAAGAACAGAGAACAGAAAATTACTTGAGATTAATGTGATGGAATGAGATGTTAAGAGCTTCGGAGATGTTTTTCCCTTGAGGGCCAATGCATACATTCGAATACTAATTCTAGGTTTTCAGAAATCAAGCACAACGAATCTAGTTTAACTAAGCCCTAATCTCTTAGTAACTTAGTTTCTATCTACCTAATCAAAAGCTAATCTCTTAGTCAATCAATCAAATAAATATGTGAAGATCTAAATCAGATTCTAATCCTTATGAGTCTCAAAAGTGATCCTAGATTAGATTAAATGTCATTCTATCCAAACTAGTTCTAATCCAATTTTAACCCATAGAATTTTAGTTGCATAACAATTAACTTGACTATCTCTAGTTAGACTTAATTGATTATGTGATCTAATTTCCAGCTAGCATAAACTAATAGATCTCTCAATCTAATTAATTTAGCCCTAGACAAGTTAAGAACACCTCTCAGTGAATCTAAACTATTGGGATGGAGAACAGAATATTAAATCATGCATAGAAGATAACTAAAAATACCTCAATGAATTAATAAACGAATGTACATAAAGACTACCTCATGCTGGGTGAACAGAGCTCCTCACCCTTAACAATGGAGTAGTTTAGCAATGCATAATGAAAACTAGATCTAAGAATAATGAAAAGTAAATCTGTGCTAAGTGTCTAACCCTAGGTGGTTAAATCACTCTTTCTACCTATCCTAATCTAAATTAAAATTCAAATTAAAATCTAATCATTTCCTAATCTAATCTTAATCTTATCTTCTATAGTTGCAAGGTTTTATCTTCTTCTCTTAATCTTCAATCAATCTCCCCTTGAATCTTCCAATTATGCCCTTGATTAGTGGATGGAATTGAGGCCTAAGAACATGGATTGGATTGCTTCTGATCAAAACTGGACGTTGCATCAAATTGAGCTTCACGTATGACGTCCCTATCCCACGTATAACGTGGGGTTACTGTCAATTTTGGCGTCTTGAGTCTTAATTACTCACGTATGACGTGAGAGTGCCCACGTATAACGTGGGCTCTCTGTCAATTTTGTGCTCTGGCTTTTAATTCCCACGTATAACGTGGGTGGCTCACGTATAACGTGTAGCCTCTGTCCAATTCTGCTAATGAGAGTTAATTCCCACGTATAACGTGGGCTCTCCACGTCATTTGTGGAGCTCTACACTTAGAAAATTCTCTCTTTTCTTCTCTGCTTCAGTCTTCCATCTTCAATCCTCTTTGTTTGATCTTTAATCACCTAAAATCCTTTGTGAAACACTTTATAAACATAAACAAAACTCAAAAGAACATTAACTTTGTTTGATTCACAATTTGAGAGTATAAATCACAATAATAATCATATAATTAAAGAGGAATTGAAGCTGAAAACAACCCAAGATGCACACACATCATATCACCCTTCTTTAATGTTCTCTTCTTCAACAGAAGTTCCTTCATAGAGTGAACATAAGCTGGTATCTCTCTTAAGTTCTTTAACAGTGGCATATTAACTTCTAAGCACGCAAATACTTCCAAGAATTTAGAGAGAGGCTTGGATTTCCCTTCAGATGGTTTCGGCCTTGGAGGAGGAGAAAGAGAAGAAGCAGTTTTGGCCAAGAGAGAGGGAGAAGAAGGGGCTATGAATGATGCTTTAGGTTCGGCCTCAACCTTTGCTTCCTTAACTGGAGTTTCTTCCACTATCATCATACTAACAGCCTTGCATTCTTCTTTAGGATTCACCATAGTATCACTTGGAAAAGTATTGGCAGACTTATGTGCTAACTGCTTAGCAATTTCTCCCACTTGCACTTCTAAATTCTTAATTGAAGCTCCTTGATTCCTGAAATTAGCTCGAGTCTCTTCCATGAAATTGGTAGTGGAGTGAATGAAACTTGTAGTATTGGAAGTGAGTTGAGCTAGTGCAGCTTCAATAGAGGTGGCTTGAGCTGGCTTCGGCTACTGAGGAGCTGGGGTAAGAGGTTGATACGGCTGCTGCCTCTGAAAAGGTGGCTGATAAAGTCAATTGTTGTTGCCCTGATTACCTCCCCAACTGAAATTGGGGTGATTCCTCCAACCTTGATTGTAGGTATTAGAATATGGATCATTCCGAGGCTGATTACCTACATAGTTCACTTGCTCAGCAGAAGTGTGGGCATCCTGAATCATACTGCAGATGTTGCTTTCATGAGGACCACCACAGATGCCACACGTATGAAAGGTGGTGACTGAGCTCCTATGGCCGAAACTTCAAGCTTTTCAAGCTTCTTGTTCACGGCACTCAGTTGCTGCGCCATAGCCTTATTTTGTGCAAGAAGAGCATCGACAGTCTCTACTTCCATAACTCCTCTTTTGACAGATCTTTCTGAAGGAGAATCATACATATACTGGTTCTGAGCAACCAGTTCAATCAGATCCTTAGCTTCATCAGGTGTTTTAAGTGACAAGGAATCGTTGATGCAGAGTCCAATAGAATTCTGGACTGAAGAGAAAGACCATCATAAAAGATATGTATCTGCAAATATTCAGAGAAAACATCACTTGGGAATCTTCTAATCAACACTTTGTACCTCTCCCATGCATCATAAAATGATTCACCATCTTTCTGGCAAAAGGATTGGATATCATGCCTTAGTTTGGCCAGCTTCTGAGGAGGGAAAAACTTGGCTAAGAACTTGCTGACCAAATCATCCCAAGTATGGATACTCTCCCTAGGTTGAGAATTCAGCCATTGTTTGGCTTTATCCCTCAGTGAGAAAGTGAAGAGTCTCAGTTTAATAGCATCAGCAGGGACACCATTAAGCTTTAAGGTGTCGCAGATATGAAGAAAATTAGCAATGTGCTGGTTAGGATCTTCAGAGGGATTGCCATAGAATTGCTCTTGCTGTACGAGCTGAATCAGAGCAGGCTTCAGCTCAAAATTGTTGGCCTCAACAGCGGGCCTAACAACACTACTGCTACAGCTAACAGTAGTAGGAGTAATATACTCTCTGAGGGTTCTCTGCTGATTATTATGCTCTTCGTAAGCCATATTATCTTGGATTACCTCTTCTTCACTATCAGAAAACACCTCAGTAAAATCCTCAGAAGAATTCCCTACAGAAGGATTTCCCTAAAGAGCTCTCTGGAACTTGACTCTGTTCCTGATCTTAGTGAGTGTTCTTTCAATCTCAGGATCAAAGTCATCTAATTGCTTGTTCCTGTGGTTTCCCTTCATACACAAGTAACCAAACAAACAATCAAGTGGGAACTTCCAACGTCAAAGTGAAGGAAGTCCCTATTAGTAAAAGAAAAGAAAAAGGTGTCTAATTTAGAGAACTAATTAATTCTATATTGTCAATCTAGTTAATTCCCGGCAACGGCGCCAAAAACTTGATACCCGAAATCCTTACGGACTCCCGGACTCCCACCGGCAAGTGCACCGGATCGTATCAAGTAATAAAAGTGTGAGTAGAGTATCGTTCCCAAGGAGATTTAAGTAGACTAATCAATAATGATCAATTACTTATCTAATTAGACTAAATAAAATAACGAGCGAAATCAAGTAATCTAAAATTAATCCTAATTAAATCACAAACAAATCAAAACAAATAAGAATCAAATCTAATCAAGTCTACTATCATCCTAATCATATCACATCACCTAAAATCATGCAAAATCAGTTAAAATCTAATTAAATTAACAATACGGAAATCAAATTACAATATCAAAACACCCTCAAACGGATCAGACACTTAAAAGAATTAAACTAAACCTAGATTGAAAAAATATGCATGCTGATATCAACTAAGAACAATAAATAAATTCAAATAACACTAATATATAACTAGACATACAGCAACGTAACTATAAGATAAATTGGGAACAAAAATCTAATAACAAATAATTATGCTTTACTAAGACTTGACACCAACGTAATAAAGAAAGACAAAATTTGAGAAACAAAAAATTCAATAATCACTACTAACAAGAAATTTCCAGAATCAATAACAGTGAGCAACAAGTAAATCAAGATGATAAAAATCAGTAATAAAGAGAACACGCCAAGAAGCAAGAGATATTCACCCAAACATAACCCTAATTCAAATAAACAAGTTACTTCACATGCAAGCAATCATCAAATCACATAGAACCCTAATTAGCTAAATCATAATCTCTTAGTGACTTAGTTTCTCTAATCCTAATTAATTATTAATCTCTTAATTAATCAAATAGAAAAAAGAGGTGAAGATCAAACCTAGTTCAATTATGTGAATTAAAAGAGGAATTAATTAATTATCTCTAATCTAATTAACCCTAATTCAATTTACATAAATAATAGCATAAACAACCAATTAATTATCTCCAATTTATTGGAAATTTATGAAATTCAATTCCATAAACACAATCAATAATTGGTTTTCTCAAACACAAAAATCAAAAGCTAGAAACAAATTACCTTTCAGTTAGTTTGTCTCCAAAATTGAAAACAGAGGAATTGAATTTGGAATTGAGAAGCTTGCATTTGAGTAAACTTGAAATTGCATTAGGAATCCATGCTTGGGATGAACAGAGCTCTCATCCCTGAGCTTGATGAGTTTAGTTCCTCATGATAGTGAAGAGGCTAAACGTAAACAGAGGAGAAACAATGGAATTCATAACTCAAAACCTAATCCTAGTCCTAATTCTAATTCTCTGCACGTGATAGAGAGGAGAGATTGAGAGAAACTTGAATCTAAAGTAACTTCAATGAGGCAGAATGTATATATCTCTCGGGTGATTAAAACTATCCTATTTATAATAAAATCTAAACCTAATTTACATTCACTGATCTTCAGATTACTTGCAGATGGATCTTGGGCTGATGGAGAGGAGGTCACGCTGGATCCACGTTGAAGCATGGTCCAGGCGTGACTTGGGCTTGGTTGCCAAGCCTAGACGTGGTGAGTGGTGAAAGCCCACGCGTAGGCGTGGTGAGGGCGCGGACTTGGCATGGTTTAGGGGCCTGGATCACGCCTAGCCCATGCTTAGGCGTGGTTTGGGCCTTCAAATGGCGCTGGAGTCACGCTGGGGCGTGAAAATGAGGCTCTATTGGGCAGGTGCCATGCCTATGCCACGCTGGAGCGTGGTGCTTCGCGACAGCTTTTCAGCGTCACTTTTCCAGGGTGTTTTCGGGGCTCAAACCAATTGTCAACCATAGACTATTATATACCGACGCGAAGCCTCGGATGTTAACTTTCAAACGAGATTGGAACTGCATCGTTTGGAGCTCTGTGACTCGAGTTATCCTCACTTTAGTGCAGAGAGGTCAAGTTGACAGCATACTCAAGAAGTCTTCTTCTTCAAACCTCTTTCATTTTCTTTTGTATTCTCTTGTTTTTTCTTCAGTTCTGTAAAAACAAGATAGAGTACTCAAGATACCAATAAATGAATAATTAAGCAAATTCGCTTGAGTACTAAGCTAAATCTCTACTAAAAACATACGAAATTAGGGCTAAAAATCATTAATGATGCACACGCATCATTACTGTCAACGCCATTGTTCTTTTTCCTCCTTCGTCTACTTCTTTCATTCTTTATGTTCCACTTGTTCTATATTAAGTTAGCTTCCTTGTGTGTTTTTTTTCAGTTTGAATAAGATTTGTTTTGAATAATCACTTGTTTTATTTTAGATGATCATTGATTTTTGTTTAAATGATCACTTACGTCTGTTTAAATAAAGACTTATCTATGATATTTTTAAAATATTATTAATTAGTTATTGCCTTAAATACGTATGTATGTCTGACTCTATAAAGATTCCCTTTTCATGTGATACGTTAAAATTCTACCTCGGACCGTAGAGCCCAAGATAAGACATGGGATGTATTTTGATAAATTCCTATAGATGCGTCCATATTAGTATTTACCATGTATATTTTATTTATTAATAAAAAACCCATAATGTTATTAAAGAAAAAATACCTTTTAATTATTTAAAACGTGAATATTTTTGTCTCCTATTCGTCATAATTTTTTTTATGCTTTTAAGAGCATCTCCAATATTAATGTTGATTTTAAATTTATTTTGAATCTCACAAGTTGCCATATGAGTATTTATTGGATCATATATAATTTGAGACAGATATAAAATTTATTATTCTAATACTTGATCTCAATTCAATTTATATTTCATTTAAATTAAATGATTAAACAAAAATAATTATACATGTGACAAGATTTTATTGAAGATGATACAATTTTACTTTAGTGAAATTGATTTCATTTTTTATATCAACTCTAATGTAAATATCAATTTTAACTTAGTTCATTTATTGAAGATATAAAAAGGTGCCTACTATGGTGAAGAGAAAAAAAAATGAAGAGATGAAGAGAAATCAAATCAAAGGGCCAAAAGAATTATAAGTCATGTCAAAGTTCTTTACCCACACTTAAATCCAATGATCCATAATTCTTCTCTTCATACTCTTCATCATTTTTCTCTTCACCAAAGAACTCTCCTATAAAAACTCATACTCTAAATAGCCCCATTAGAATTGCTCTATAAATAGTTAAGACAATTTTTCATTAGGGCTTTTGAAAATTCAATATCAAGAGTACTACGCACTAACATTCGAAAGTTTTTACAGAGTCAATAATTTATAAATTATCATTTAAAATTAAATAATGTTATTATCCAAATAAAATAAAAATGACCATTTATAAATATATATAAATTATCATTCATAACTTATTTATTATCATTATTAATTATTAAGTGTACTGAATCTCAAATATTTGGTACCAAAATTTTATAAGGAGGTGCAATGGTGTATTTACCCACAAACTCTTATTGGAAAGGAAATCACTTTTGATTTGCCGGCCAAATGTGACACTTCAAAGAAATTTATTGCGGGGGCCAATGCCATTACGATTTTTCTTTTTATATGGATGGAATCATCTTAGTGTTAATTCTTCCGTCATCATCTCAACTCAATTCTCAACCACCATATCCATCTACCCCAACTTGCTCCCTCTCTCTTCCTATCTCTCTCACTCTCACTCTTTCTCTCATTTGAGTTTTTCTTCTTCCTCGCTCTCTCATCCATGACAGAGCTCAGCCATCTAAGCACAGACCTCATAGAACTAATCCTCTCTTTCCTCCCAATTCCAGCATTAATACGTTCATCCACAGTCTGCAAGCTATGGCACTCCATCATCTCCTCTGTCTCCTTCTCCAAAACCAACAACAAGCCATGGTTCTTCCTCCATGGAATCCACAACATCTCCTCAAAAAACAACCAGTCCTTCGCCTTTGACCCAACCTCCAATTGTTGGTTCCTCCTCCCAACCTTCCCAACCACCTCAACAGCAACCACCACCAACCAACCCAACAACTCCTTCGTAGGCACCAAAGGCTTCTTCTTCATAACCGCCCCAACATTCTGTTACACCCGTATCCTCCGTCCCGCCAGCTGGCATGCCACGTCACCACTCCACTTCTCAAGAATCAACCCTCTCTTGGGCGTTTTCAACGACGACGACGCCGCCCTTCACCCGAACTTCATCGTCGTTGCCGGAGTTAAGTTCATCGGAAACCTCGTCGACATAGAAGACCGTTTAGATGTTGAGATTTACGACCCGGTTCAGGGGACATGGGAGCTAAGTCCTCCACTACCTGCAGATTTCAGATCTGGAAACTCTTCTTCCTCCTTGTCCTCAGCCATGTTCAAAGGAAGATTCTATGTCTTTGGAATCTACTCTTGTTTCGTTGCTTCCTTCGATCTGAAGCAACGGAATTGGAGTGAAGTTATGACGCTTCGGCCTCACCCTGCAGTGGTTTTCTCCTTCTTGATTCCTTCTAGAAACCATCTTGTTCTCGCTGGAGTCTGCAATAACTCCGTTGAAGGAGGGTGTTCCTTTAACCTCTGGAAGGTGGATGAGGGGACCATGGAGGTCTGTGAGATGGGCGTGATGCCGCGTGAATTGCTGTATGATATGTTTGAGGGCGATGAAGATGACAAGTTTGCGAGCCTCAAGTGCGTAGGAGGGGATGATGTTGTGTATGTTTTCAATGAGGATTATCACAGGATTTATCCTTCTTGTGTTTGTGAGATTGATGCTCATTCTGGGAGGTGTAGCTGGAGGAGGCTGCCTCAATTGCCATCTCCTGTCAACAAGTTCCATAAAGTTATTAGCTTTTGTTCCACTCTTTCATTGCATAGTATTCTTGGTCATCATCATCACTGATCACCATCTTCAAATTCAATAGGTATTAGATATACTGTCTTTTTTTCTCTTAATATCCACCCTGTTTTCTTGGTGAGTATTTAGCCTTTGTTGTTCTGTGTTCTGTGTTCTGTTTTAAAGAAACAAGAATAAAAAATGTTTAGAAGCAGCAGTCCAAACTCCAGTCTAATTTTATACAGTTAACTACAAAATATATACCAAAGATTATTAGACCAACAAAAGATTCAAACCACAAAAATGCGAGTAATTGAATCTAGTTTTATCATAGTTTTAAATTTTTCAGAAAGCCTTTTGTTTGACTCAGTTGCCACTTTGACCAACCCAAGTTTCATCTAAAATATAACATTTTTTCTATCTATATATTTCGTAAGTTATTTTATCATAGAATTTTCTATACGGTATTGGTGTAGTAACATGATATAAACATTTGACTACTATTACAAAATCAACTTTGATGGTATAGTTAATTGGTCAATTGTATATTTAATTACACACTAGGATAAATTTTTTATATCTTTGATGATTTATGTTCGAAAACATGCTTTTATAACTTATATTTACTTATATTGATTAATTCATGAGAAAAGAGTGCACATCAATACTATACTTTTAAGGGTAAGGATTTGATGACGCAAGTAACCTTGCTACAAGATCGGACAGGTTAAGTAACCTTGGACTGCTTAATAATCTAAAGCCCCGGTTCCATAATGTTGTAGCTTTCAAATAATTATTGGACTTTTTGGGCTTTCAAAAACCTTCGATTAGAGAGAGCAACAACATGATTATTTACCCTCCGAAATGAGGATTCGATATAGCGTAAAGGATTAGTCTGGGCCTGTCGGGCCTAAGATAAATCCTAAAAAAAAACAACATAATTATTTAGTTAAACATATTGAAATTGACTTTTGATGAGCAGAAATCATACATATAGTATTTGATAAATATATTTGACAATTACTCTCAAAATATAAAATTATTAAAATTAATTTTTAGCCAATTTGATACAAAGTTCATATTTTTTATTTTTATTTTTTTTTATAAATAATACTCAAAATATATTTTTTTACTTTCCTTGCTAATACATTATAATCTTCAATCGTGAATAGATTTTTTTAAAAAATATTTTAGTACAAGTTTGACTGAATTTTTTTAGAATATTTTTTAAACATAACTTTTTTTTTGGTATTCACCGGGCCAAGCCCAAAAAACATAACTTTTAAGATACTTTTTAAAAATATTTTTAAGATATGATTGTAAACTCCCGTTTTTAACAGAAAATAAATTCTACAGAGTTTAAGGAGAAAAATTTTCAAAAGTTGCCAACAGAAGAGTTTGCCTATTCGAAGAGGCGAATCTAAAGCAAAAATAAAAATTTCTATGGCAACGCTTTTTTGGTGACGCTTTTTTCCGAACTTCCCCGAAATTACCAAAATACCACTGGAGACCCGGTTTTCGGGAATTCTTGAAACTGGTCTCTATAGATAGCATTTCAACCACAATTAGCAATGGGGGCAATAAAGTACATTCTATAGCCCTTTCTCCTAATTAAACCCCAATCGGTTTAATCTTCATCTTTACCGTTGCGGTAAAAACCGGTTTAGCCAGTTAATCGAAAACAATTGATTTTCGATGAAATTCTCATCTAATCATCATCAAGTCCTCAACAACACTTGAATATATATATATATGTTGATCTCAAGCTTCACAAGTTCATTAACAAGCTTAAGGCTAAAGGTAAGGGTTAGGTTAGTAATCTTGTGTGCTTTATGTTGATTTATGTTCCTTGGATGAACTAACTTTTGTGATGATGATTGATGAGTGTTTGTAGGTATCTTGAAGTAGGCTTGGTGGTTTTGAATGTTAAGAATATTATTAAGCACAAAACATACCATCTAAGCAAAGATTATGCTGTCAGGATTTTTTGGATAGCATGACAGTAAAACTGTTTTAATCACAACTTTTGCTATACTTAATGGATTTTCGTGAAATTGGTCTTAAATTAAAGCTTAAGATGTCTAATTTAAATCTGGAAATTTTGAGAAT
>JASCZI010151364.1:0-15380 GCA_036250425.1 Stylosanthes scabra
CATAAACATTAAGTATAAAGTAGAGATTAGCTGTTATTGTTTATGGTTTGGTGACTAGCCTTTTAAGATTTTCTCTGTAGAATTGTTCATGGCGGGCGCACAACTTCTAATCACTTTCATTTTCTTTTCTTTTTTTCCCCTTCTGTTTAATTATCTGTCTCACTCTCTCTCTCTTTGGGGAGAATCTTAATTACTTTTAGTTTGAGAAACCACAAACTTAGTCATATTAGTTGCATCTTCTCTTGACTCTTAGAAACTTCCTTCAAAGTACTCAAGCATCCTCTAAAACACTCTCTTACTTCTTCACTACTACTTATATATATGCTGTGATTCTCAACCATCTCTCCCACCTTAGCATTTTTTTCAAGAACTTAGGGGGGAAAAATTAAAAATAAAAACAGTGGCAAATTAAGTATTATCAATGGCACATTATTCTCTTGTTCCAAAATCCTTCTTTCTTCATGTTGTTTTCATTATGTTCAGCTTTCTTGTTGCTGCAAAATTGTATGCAAGCGAGCCTCCTCCTCTAACGCTTGATTACTATAAATCCACTTGTCCCACTGTGTTTGATGTTATAAGGAAGGAAACAGAATGTGCAGTGCTCACTGATCCGCGCAATGCGGCATTGATAGTCCGGCTGCACTTCCATGATTGCTTTGTTCAGGTACAGAGAAACTCTACTATATTCTTCACCATAATATATATTACTATTGACAGTGTTCTTCGAGTGTTTTAAGTATCCCAATGGTTTTAGCCATTGATTTAATCATAATCATAATATATATGGTTATGTAACACTGGAACACGTGATGTGTTTCCTAATTTATATACTTAGTAGTTAGTATTTTACCATTATTTTACCGGAGGCTAGCTTGATGACTATTATATTTTTTCTATTATTTGTATGAGAGGAACTATTTTGAAATATTAATAATTTTAAGTATGTAACTATTTTATTTAATTAAGTCTAACAAAATTATTTATTAAAAGTCAAAAAAAGACTATTTCGATGTTAAATATAAGTTCATTTCAGTGCTATTTTTATATTATTTGACATCGAAATTATCTTTTATTTAGCATAGAAATAAATAATATAATTGAACTTAGTCGCTCAAAATAAGAGTACATAAAACATTACCGTTTTAATAATATATTAAATATTAATATAACTGAAAATTTGATGTTGATAATTTTAAAGAAATAAATGAGGTATTAGCCTTCCTCAAAAGAGATTTAGGAGCGATTTGGATTGGTTTTTAAAAAAATATTTTTTTTCTATGTCATATTTAGAAAGATCTTTTATTAATGAAACGACTTTATTTTTTACTTTTTTTAAAGCAATATATTGTTGACTTTTTAAAAAGCACATAGTTTATTTATTTTTTAAATAATTTTTTTTCCTTTAGAAATACATCCAAATAATATAAATTTAATGAAAAGGGTAATGCTATTTGAACAAGTGGTTTTGACTAACCAAGTTTAATCAAGTGATTTATTTCTATGCTAAATAGAATATTATTTTGGTGTCAAATAGTATAAAAAATTGCACATAAATAAAGATCTATTTGACATCGAAATAGTCCTTTATTTAGCATAAAAATAAATGAATTGATTGGACTTAGTTGGCCAAAACCACTTGTCCACATAGAATTATTGCAATTGGAAACAATATCTAGAACACAAAAATATCATATATTCATGTATAGATGGATATTGGCCGGTGAGTATTGTAAGTTTTTTAATGAACGTGGCTTTTGTTTTCTATTTCTAAAACTCGTTACTATATTCCGAATTGTGTATGGAAAATACTAACTTAAAATATAATCAAATCCATATTTTTTAAGGTATAGATGTTCTAAATACTAACTTAAAACCAAACAACAGTTTGGAGGTCTAGATTATAGATATAGATGTTCTAAATAGGTTCTTAGCTATAGAATTTGGAAATATCTTAGAGTTTTTGTGCTACGTTAGTCTATAAATTATACAAAGCCAAGTTTTATTCAGAGTATGAGCAAACTTTAAATCAAGGTTATGAGAATAGGACCGAATCGGCCGGTTCGATACAAAAATTGGGAATTGATACCCTGTCCAATTCGATTCTAATAAAAAAATCAATAAAAAAATTGATTAAATTGATGGTTAACCAATAAATCGATTCAGATTTTAATGAAAAAATTGATTTTTTTAAAAGTTAATAATATTATAATTTAAATTAATTTTTATATATTTAATTAAACTGATTCGACTACAATTCGATTCAGTTAGACTTTTAAACTATTGAATCAATTATTCTACCGGTTAAATAATAAATTCACACCTAACTAAATCTGTCATTGATCAGGGATGCGATGCATCAATTTTGCTTGATGACACGGTTACACTCAAAGGTGAAAAGACAGCAGCTGCCAACGCCCACTCTTTGAAAGGATTCGAATTAATTGATCAAATCAAGAACATGGTGGAATCCGAGTGCCCCGGAATTGTCTCTTGTGCTGATATTCTTACAATTGCAGCTAGAGATGCTGTGATTCTGGTAAAAGAAATAACTAGTTTTTAGATATTAGTTTTTTTTTGGGAGGGGGGGGGTGGTTGGGGTGGGGTGGGTTAATTGATGAATATTTTATACCTCCAATTTCATTTATTTATTCGAAAAGTTTAAGGATCAGCAATTTAATTTATGTTGGTCAGTGTTTTTTAGCCGGCAGATCAAAACCTCTACTCATTAGCACAATACTATATTTTTTAACTAACACTTTTAAAAGTTGTTGGCCAACTGCCAGTAAAAACAACAAATTTTGTTGGCACTAAAGCACTGTGGAAATGCATGAATCAAAATTTGGAGAGGCTAATGTATTTTTCCTAAGGTTTATGCAATGTTGTTGTTGAAATTAGGCTATGAAAATCCCTTCACTCTCTCTGTAGGTAGGTGGGCCATATTGGGATGTTCCAGTGGGAAGGAAGGATTCTATGACTGCAAATATTGATCTTGCAAACACCAATCTTCCCACTCCAAATGAAAGCCTTCTCTCCATCATTTCCAAGTTTCTTTATCAAGGCCTCTCTGTTACAGATATGGTAGCCCTTTCAGGTATGTTCAAATTATCATCAAATTTTCTCATTAAAAATACGTATATAAAGTTAAAACAACCCTATTAATGTGACTATTTTGGTACAGCTTTGACTTGGTATATCTGATGATCCAATAATGTGACAGATAAATGAATGACATTAATGAAATTAAAGAAATAAAATCACTGAATATGGAAAATTCATGACAAATTTACAATTATATTTTGTATTTGCGTAAGAATATATGTTAAAAGTGTAATAACAATTTCTTTTTAACATTTTATATATCTAATATATTGAGAACATAAAAGTTTATCTTTTTAATAATCTTTAGTGAAATATTCACTTAATGATGATATTCATAAAATCACTTACATTTTTCTATATCAATTGAAGTACGTGGCTAAGCGTTGTGTTCTTTTCTTTTCTTTTTTTTTGGGTAAGGGTATGCTAGGACAATTATTCTAACTAGCATGCGAAAATTAGAGTTGGCTAACTGTAAGTTTGAAAAAAAAAAAATCGTTTTGGATTATTGAAACAAAAAACACACTACGTGTTTAGTTGGACTCCCACTTTAACAAAAATTATCCTTTAATTTCTTAACCAAAATAGAAATGAACAAAAATACATACAAAAATCTAGATCCCAAAAACAAAAATACAAAAATCAAAATTACAAAGAGTAATAGGTAAGGAGAAATAATTATTTGTCCTTGTAGCCAAGAGATCTTAGCCGTAAAACACCATTCTTTACAGGTTACAACCACTAAACAAAGAATAAAAAAAAAAATTTTTTTAATTTCAAAGCATTGAAAATGTTTATCTTTATTTTGTTTAATATTTGAAAGATGCTGAAGAATCTTTAAGATACTATATCAATTTGTAAATATTATTTCCCTCTTAATCATAAATCTTGTGTAGGAGCTCACACCATTGGCATGGCAAGATGTCAAAGCTTCAGATCAAGAATTTATGGGGACTACGGATTCACTTCAGTTAAGAATCCAATTTCAGAGAGCCAACTCAGCAACTTGAGATCTATATGTCCACCAATTGGAGGAGGAAAATCAGACAATAACATATCAGCAATGGACTATGTTACCCCTAACCTGTTTGACAACTCTTTCTACCAATTGCTTCTAAATGGTGAAGGACTTCTCAACTCAGATCAAGAAATGTACTCAAGTGTGTTTGGAATCCAAACAAGGGAGCTTGTTAAGAAGTACGCGGCGGACCCTCTTGATTTTTTCAGGCAATTTTCTGAATCCATGGTGAAGATGGGAAACATTACAAACTCCGAGAGCTTCGTAACGGGAGAAGTTAGGAAGAACTGTAGATTTGTCAATACATGAAGCTCATTCGTGTTTATGTTTTTATGTTTATATATTCACTGTTTTGTTTGTTTGTTTTCTACGCGGGAAGAAAAACCGCTTAGTTGATGTATGTTATTTCAGCTATACCAAGTTGTTACGTCAAATTTAAACTAGCATTTGCTCAATGAAAAAATTGAGTAGGAAGTTTGTTGATGATTTTCAAATCAATTACAATTTGTATTTTCCAAAGTTGTCATGTCGAATTTAAACTAGTATGTGTTCCGATGGCGGACATATGTCTATTCCAGAATGGGAATATTAATTGATTTGTATTATTTGGTGTTCATTGTGGGTCAAATCTAAAATGTGTTCATGGTTTTGGCTAATATGGACCAGTCCATGGTGGAACTGATGCGAATATCTCTTTTTTGTTGCTGAGATTCATTCTAAAAAAAATTCTTCTAGAAGTGCCATAATATTTTGGGGCATTTGCAAACCGGGCTTTCCACATGTGCCAAAGGATTTAGTCGGACCAGTTTAAGAGAAAATGCAGTTTAATTAAAATAATATTGGGTCGTAATTGGGTATCTCATCATGCGTTAGCCCAACTTATATCGGACTCTCCTAAAAGCAAACCCAAAATATTGTTGGAAGGGTTTCGATATAAGCCTTCAGTGCAGCTGAGGCTTGGTCCATCTGGTAATGCTGTTGGGCTCAGTGGTAGCTGCACATGGGATCGAATCCCAACTGGGAAAAGCTAGGAAATATTGCTGTGTGTGAATGAGAGGTGTGTGTCTGTGGTGAATTCTAGAATTGGGGATTGTTGTCCAATCCATCTGTCCCAAAATAAAGACCTTTAGAGAAGTGGTTTGTACCGCAGTCGATAGATGTCGACCTAGATTTGGATCTCAACTGGCTTATGGATAGGATTCGACATTCATCTACTCTTCTACTAGCAATAGTCCGTCCAGTCTCCGCTCCAATTCGATTTATTCTACTACGAACGTCTCGAGTGATAGTAGCCTCTTGAGTCGTGACCTCTTCAAAATCTGGCCAACACCTTCAGACTAACGACGTAGTGCGCTTCACCAGTTGTTAGTATAACAAGAGGAATAATGATTTTATTTTCTTTTAGCTCACAACCTAGTCTAGAAGACCTTTGTGTGATCATATCGGAATTTCATGAAATCCTTGTATCGTTGTACTATTATTATCATTACTATTTTATTGTATTTTCTTTTATTTCCATCAGGGTATCAAACGCTTATAGGAAAAGAATTAATCTATGTATACCATTGTACACATCAGTACACACAGTTTAACAACACAGAAAATGTAAACATTATAGTAGCACATAAAATTTTTTATTTTTGTGCTAATGTTTACATTTTTCGTGTTGGTAAACGGTATGTACATGTGTATACAATGATATATATAATATTACCGATATGAAAAATGTCCATGATATGAATAAATGAAGTATTTTATTATTTTCCTATTTATTTCACCTGCTATTTGTGTATGAATATATCTTTATGTCTTATCTGAATGTATTGTTGTATTTCACAATATACAACGATGATAAGCTCTAATCTCGATAGACTTGTATATATATAATATTAACCGCGAATTTAGTTTGTTTATGGCCGACCGAAAGTAACTATCTTGTCGTAGGTATGATCATAACATGGCAAAAGTCAGGTCTTTACAAAAAAGTCTAACAATAAGAATAGAAATACTAAATATTTTTAAGTGTATCCTTCAAAAATCACCGGTCAATTCTATCATGTGCTTTTTTCAAGATCAATTTTGAAACCAAAAACGCCTTTTTGAGACTTAATATATTTCAAGAAGAACTACCGTGAAGTACTTTCATTTGAAACCATCTAACAGAGATAATAAAATATTTTATTCTCAAATACAAATATTATTTTGGTTTAATTACTCTATTATTAACCTTTATAGTTTTACTGAATGTTCAATTAGGTTCTTATATTTTTTCTTTCAATTAAGTTTCTGCACTTATTAGATTTTGTAATTACATCCCTACAGTGACAAAAACATTAGATATAACTGAATCTTCCATTACATAAAAAGAACATATTCTTTCTTAATGAACAAACCATTACCGAATATGGGTATATAACATAATATTATTTCATTATATCTAACATTTTTATTACGGTAGAGACTTAATTTCAAAATCTAACATGGCGTAACAACCTAGTTAAAAGAAAAAAGATATGGAAACAAAATTAAAAAGTTGGTGACGAATATGGGTATAGAATGGAATATTTCATTATGTTTAACGATTTTGTTATGACATGAATCTAATTACAAAATTTAGTGTAGAGACCTAATAAAAGAAAAAAATATTAAGATTAAATAAAAATTTGGTAAAATTATAGAAACTGCTAGAACAATTTAACTTATTTTTTATTTAGTAGAGATTTATAATAATTGAAATCAATCACCAAATTTTTAAATATATATTGATTAATAATATTTAACTAATTATAAGTTTTTGTTGTTACTTGTTAGTTAAAAAAGAAATAAAGAATAATAGAAATAAACTAATTTTAAAAATAATAATATTAGATCTACATTATAAACATTTATGCATACTAAACATTATCACATTAAAAAGAAAAACAAAACAAAACAAACATTGAGTCAAACATGTAAATATTAGTTGATAGTTGGTATTTATAATAGCACCCTGGCACCAACGATAGCTACAGCAAGAGAGGACCAGGGAATTCCTCCCCCAAAAGGGCAAAAGGGGAACCTAAAACCTAAATGTTTGAAACTCACTCCTCTCTCTATCACATAGAGCCGCACAGCCTCCCCCACACACACTCTCTCTCCCTCAGTTCGCGTCGCCCTGCACTGAGCCGCCGCCGCCGGTGCAGCCTGCAGTCACCACTCTTCTTGCTTCACCCTCTGCCCTTCCAGCCGTCGCATACTCGCATTGTGTTGCGCCATCACCGTCTTGCCTTCGCTTTGCCTCGCACGGTCGCTGTCCAGCCTTCGCGTCGTCTTATCCCGTAGCAGACCAGCCGCCCCGTCGTCGTCGTCGAAGACCAGTAGCCCCTAGCAGACGGCTTCCAACCTCTGTCAGTCCGTCCGTCCAGGTTCAGCCCCTCCTTTTGTTCGTCCGGCTTCCAACCTCTGTCCATCTGAAATGGAAACTCACCTCAGGTAACCCAGATTATTATTATTATTATTATTATTATTATTATTATTTTGGTAAAACTTCTTGCATTGAAATGAAATTATTTTTTATTCTGATTTTAGTTAACCCTAAACCTGACTAAGCCATTGTTGTGGTTAATTATGTGAATCTATTGCTTCCTCTTCTAATTGTTTTTGCATTTTTCCAGCCTTAGGGTTTTTAATTTTTAAATTGTTTCTTAAATTCTGATTATGTGTTCGTTGGATTATCTGTTCCTTAATTCTTATTATTTGATTATAAATTTTAACCAATTGGTTCTAAAATTTCTTTTGGGATATTTTTGCAATTTGCAGTATGACATTGGATCAAGTGATAACATTGATGCCCAGGAGGTGTTGGTCTTCCCTGTCGACTTTTTTTTTGGTTGAATCCCTGTCAAGACTTCTGTTAGTAGTTATTGTGTTGTGTGATTTTTTTTTTATGACTTTTTGCAATTAAATTCGTTATTTATTTGGATATTTTTATTTTTGGATGAAAATTGCATAGGACATGTTTTTAGAATTTTGTATAGAACTAGGAATGTTATTTCATGAATTAATTGAAAACCAAACAAACCCAACCGAACCAATCGAATTTCTATTGCTTTGGTTTGTTTTGGTTGGTCTTATTTTTTTTAAAAAAAACCCGAATTGTACCAAACCGAATTATGTATCTATCATCATCAGATTGGACGGTGTTTCTTCTAAAAACTGAACCAAACTGCACTGCGAACACCTCTGGTAACCAAATGAGAAATTAACCAGTGTAAGGAGCGAAATGAATTTTAAAGATTTGCAATTGTCTTATGTAGTTTTGTTCCAAGTCTTTCTGCCTTTCTCTTATTGTTTGGAATTTTTTCATTGCCTGGTTTCCATTTCCTAGTTTTTCGTGATCAAGAATTCCTTTTACTTGCAAGATTGGAAGAAAACTCATTTATTAGGTTACACTCCTTAATTTCTTAACTTATGTTTAAGAGGAACTGATCTTTGTGTAAGATGATATCTTTGTTTCTTGGTTGTTCTATCAGTGTCCTTTGTGCAATTATTTGTTTGCAAATCACATTTGCAACTAAAAAAAAAATGGGGGTGTCTAGATAGAGTTTTAAGAAGGGTTTAAAATCATAAATTGGAACATGGGTTTTCTTCACCTTGTTCACCACCTCTGTGTGTCTTTCTCACTTCAGAATTACTAGACTGGTGGTTTGTGCCAATTTCACTGAGAGATACCCAGTTTTCTTGTCATAATCGAAATTTTGGTTCATTGATTATTTTAAAATTTAGTTTATTTGTATGAACCAGGAGCTCAAACTGGAAGCCTCCACAGGCAGCAATCATACCTAATTTCCATCTCCCAATGCGCAGCTTTGAGGTGAAAAATAGGTGTGTTTGATTAATGAATTGTCAATGCGCTGTTCCAAAATCAATCTCTTGATAAATTCTATACTTAACAATGGTTTTCATTTGCAGGTTATTTTCATTAGTATTATCTGTACAACTTGTAGATTAACCAGAAATGTTTTGATTTCGATTCTTGCCTTGGTAGAATTTTTAAAAGAGTGCAGGACTTGATATTTTTAATCTAATATCTGACATTGTACATGGATCAGATCAGATTTGGTCAAATTAAGGACCCAATCTGCACAGAAATATCGAATCAGATCCAACAAATAATACATTTATTTATTTTAGTTTTTAACTTTTGATCAAATCTATTGGATCCATTGGATTGGATCCCTGGATACGATACCAACATCGGTATCCGATCCTGTGTACATGAAGATCAGATTGGATTCTCTTTTACACCCCTAGAGATCAGTATTTTTAAACAATAGTCTGTCGAATCTTCACAAAATTTTACATGTACTGTATGTACAGGACATCAACTGAGGACATAAAGTCTTTGAGATTGATAACTGCCCTCAAAACTCCGTACCTACCTGATGGGAGGTTTGATCTGGAAGCATATGATGATTTGGTGAACAAGCAAATCGAAAACGGTGTAGAAGGTATTATTGTTGGTGGCACAACTGGTGAAGGCCATTTAATGAGCTGGGATGAACACATCATGCTTATCGGGCACACGGTCAATTGTTTTGGTAGTAAAATCAAGGTTGTTGGTAACACCGGAAGTAACTCCACGAGGGAAGCGATTCACGCCAGCGAGCAGGGTTTTGCAGTTGGAATGCATGCTGCCCTTCACATAAATCCTTACTACGGCAAAACCTCCTTGGATGGTATGATTTCTCACTTTGAAAGTGTGCTTTCCATGGGACCTACCATCATATACAATGTTCCTTCGAGGACTGGTCAAGATATTCCTCCTCATGTGATTCAAACCTTGGCTCAAAGCGCTAGCTTGGCCGGTGTCAAGGAGTGTGTTGGAAACGATCGGATCAAACAGTATACGGCCGACGGAATTGTTGTATGGAGTGGCAATGATGATCAATGCCATGATGCTAGATGGGGCTACGGTGCCACTGGAGTGATATCTGTCACCGGCAACCTTGTTCCTGGTTTGATGAGAGACATTATGTTTGCAGGCAAGAATCCAACATTGAATTCAAAGCTCCTTCCTCTGATTGACTGGCTTTTCCAGGAGCCAAACCCGATCGGTTTGAACACTGCTCTTGCCCAACTTGGGGTTGTCAGACCAGTTTTCAGGCTGCCGTATGTACCTCTCCCGGTGGAGAAAAGGATTGAGTTTGTGAACTTGGTGAAGCAGATTGGCCGAGAGCATTTTGTTGGTGACAAAGATGTTCAGGTTCTTGATGATGATGATTTCATCTTAGTTGGTCGGTATTAGTTTATTATGTTACCTTACCTTGTAGTTTTCATTTTCAGTTGCACTAGTGGAGTTTTGTATCCTATTCCTTTTCCAGATTTTGCCAAAGTTAATGTAAAATAGTCAGTTCAAGTTCAATTCAAGTTCAAGTAAACCCAATAACAAAAACAATAACAAAGGGATCATGTTTTCCAACTTCATTGTGTTTGACATAAACATAATCAACAGATGAATAAATTAAATTAAAATAGATAATTAAAAAAAACCTTATATTTTTTTGGTGTCTATTAATTAGTAGTTGAAGAAACTTTTACTAAAAACTATTTATTTATTTTTTATTTTATTGTAATAGACTAAAAGCTATAATATTACAATCTCCTGTGTGTATAAAGAATTCCCATAGTGTTCTTTTAGGTTAGTCCCATAATAATCAATGAAATTGCTTATTACCGTGTAATGGTTTACAAATTACAATTATACTATGGGAACTTATTTCAAGAAAAATTAATTTAACATCAAATAAGCAAACAAATAAAGGGAAAATATGGGAGATTAGATCAATAACAACAAATACATACCCTTCAAATTTTGCCATGCAATAATGAACTTGTATTAGGAAAAATCTACTAGTAATTAATCAATTGTTCTTGTTATTTTGTCGTGAAAGCTTCTTTTGGAGGTGAGATAAGAGGTCTTGATTCACTTTGTAAAGAAGCATGGCTTGGTTTCTCAACCTCTCATTCTCCTTTACTAAGCTTTGATTCTCTATGTAAAATTTCAAGTTTCTCGTCTGAATCTGTGTCTTCACCACACCCATCTTTCTCCTTTGTCTTGCTTCCTTCAATTGTTCTCTCCTTCCGTATCAATATATAAACAATAATTATAGACAACCAAGCATTTTTAACAACCAATTCCAACCAAATTTAAAATTCACACGCGCTTTTCACTAACGTTTCTGTAGCTTCTTTTTCTTTTTCATCCTTCCATCCTTCTACAACAACTTCTTCCTTCTCTTTCTCATCATTATTCTTCTTCTCCGTCAACTCTCGCTACTTCTTCCGATGACGATGATGGCGACAGAGGCGGCGGTGACAACAAGGAGGAGGATGAGGACAATGACGACGACAACAGAGAAGAAGAAGACAACGATAACAGAGAAGAAAATAGCAACGTCGACAGTGACGACCAGGAGGAAGACAAGAATGAGGAGGAGGATGATGACATCATTGTAAGTGGAGCATGAGTGACGTTGAGATATAAATGTTCAACATATAGATTATTAATGTGTATATTTGACTTATTTAATTATTCTTGTGTATATTTGTCCCCTCTGTGAAAATTTCATGGCAGCGTTTGGTCACTGATACTGGGACTGAGATTGGGAGACTAAGACTCAGTATTGTGTTTGTTGGACAGGGATTGGAACTAAAATTCCAGTCTCAGTCCCCAGAATTCTAGTATTTTTAGTACCTCTGGATAATAGGGACTGCAGGACTGAGAATTGAGACTGAAACTTTAAATTTTTTTTACTCAAATACCCTCATTTAACATTAATGTTTTCATTACTAACCTTTGTTATCCCTCCATCAATTTAATTTAATCTTTATCTCTCGGTCTTTGTCTCCTAGTAAATTTTACACCAAACACAATAACAAACTTAATTCAGTCTCAGTCTTTCAGTTTCAGTCCCCCTGTCTCAGTCTCTCCTCCAAACGCTACCCAAGTGTATATTTGTCGTTTATTCCTAACAAAAATTACAAAACAGTGATTAAATACCCATTTTACCATATTTTGGAACAACCAAGCTAGGTAACTAATAAAAATTCAGCCAACAATTTAAATTGGATGTTCTATTTCTTTATGTTTCAAATGTTCTATTTTTAAGTTTCAGATATTCTATTTTTTAAAAATATAAAATTGACTGAGGTTGCTTAAGGTTTCGGATGTTCTATAGCTTCCATTGTGGATGTTCTATAAACAATAATTTCAGATGTTCTATTTTTTATTGACTGATTTGTTGGTTAGAAAATTATTGATTATTTATATTTTTCCATTTTGAAATAGGTAATGTTACATATACTATTGTATACATTCATACATCTTATTTATAAAAAGGAAAATGTAAATATTAGCATAAAACACATGAAGACACCATATAAAATCATAAAAACATATAACGCATAAATAATGTCTCTCTACACAAAAATTAAAATTAAAAAAAAAAAAACAGAAACATATGGAGTTCTAAAGTGGTACGAGTAGAATAATTCTTTTCCAACGTATAAGTCCTTTGTCTGTCCTCTCACTCTTGCTTCCTTACTTTTTTACGCTGCAGGTTCGAATATCTCTCTCTCTCTCCCATCACAGACCGACGACGGAAGAGAAAAGAGAAAGGGCTTCTTTGCAATACGTTGCCTTGAAAGTGTCATTCTTTGGTTCAATTCGTCGTCCCCTTTTCATTCCCCCACAACCCCCAATTGGATTGGAATCCAATTCTCTTCTTTCCTTTTTTTTTAAAAAATAATTTATCGATCTGCTTATTGGTTTTTCTGAATTGGGTTTAATTGAACTACAATTTGCGTCATATCCGGATTCTCGTTTCAGTATTGCAATCGAATTAGCTCAGTAAGCCTACATAAATCGCAGATTTGTGAAAAGAAGGGTCAGAGATACGGAAACTATGATGTAGTTGTTTCCCTCCATTTGATTTATTTTGGGATTCTGTTTTGTTGTTTTTTCCCCCTTTTTGCTGTGAAGCATAAAAATGGGCGATGCATCGGGTTCTGATTTGATAAGTGATCTTCCTCAGAGCATCATAGAGAGCATCCTGGTGCGGCTTCCAATAAGGGATGCTGTGAGAACAAGCATCTTATCGAGCAAATGGAGGTACAAATGGGCTTCCATTACTCAACTTGTCTTCGACGAAAAATGCGTCGATACATGCAGTGACCGAGATGTCGTTGAGAAAACTGTTGTCAAGTTCATCACCAGATTGTTGTTTCTTCACCAAGGACCCATTCATAAGTTCCAAATCACCATTTCTTACTTGCAGAGCTGCCCCGAAATAGACCAGTGGATTCTTTTCCTTTCGAGGAATGATATCAAGGAGTTGGTTCTCGAATTAGGCGAAGGCGAGTTCTTCAGGATACCTTCCTGCCTTTTCAAGTGCAAGAAATTGTGTCGCCTCGAGCTCTTTAGGTGCGAGTTGGATCCGCCTCCAAGCTTTAAGGGATTTCTGTGTTTGAGGAGCCTAAACCTTCATCAAGTTTTGATATCGCCGGAAGCAATAGAGGCTCTTATTTCCAATTGCCCTCTCTTAGAGAGCTTATCACTGTCCTACTTTGATAGCTTAGCTCTTAGTATCCGCGCTCCGAACCTCAAGTACTTGTATCTTGAAGGTGAATTCAGGGACATATGTCTTGAAGATACTCCACAACTCGTTGAAATATCTGTTGCTATGTATATGACTGATGACATTGCTGAGCACTTTGAGCAAAGTGCAGATTGCAATTTTGTTAAGTTCCTTGGTGGGGTGCCTAACCTTGAGAGGCTTGTTGGCCATATCTACTTCACAAAGGTAACCCTTTCTTTTGGTCTAAATCTTTTTTTTTATCTTTTATTTTTATTTTTTTTTGCTAAGTTCATCCTCATTTTTAACTAAAAAAGTTCCTATACGTACCCCAAAATCCAGTCTGAATACATGTAGTGTTTAAGTAATCTTTCATGTGTATTTTGTATTTTAATATGTATTTTATACGAGTGACGGACTTGGTGGCTTATATAGTCTAGTCCTCCCCTAAAGAGTAAGGGATGGTGGTGCTTTCTTAGCGTGTATGACAGAAAATACTATGTGGATACTAAAGATCAACCATTAAATCGGTCGCTGTGTATTTGTATATAAATACAACTTTCAATGTGTATTTTAGATTTCAATGTGTATTCTATATTTTTGTGTGTGCATGTAACATGGTTAATGGCCAAATCCTCTTTCTTATTCCTTTCTGCTTGTTTTATGAAGTATTTGAGCATAGGTAATGATCCGGGATGCCTTCCAATAATGTACAAGAATTTGGAGACTATCGAGTTAAATCAAGTAAGTTTTGAAGATATGAAAGAGATACTCATTGTTCTTCGCTTGATTACCAGCTCTCCCAATCTAAAGGAACTTCAAATTTCAGTAAGTCCTTTTCTGTTGTGCTCCCCCAAAATTCTCAGTGATGATGAGTGGTTTCTCTTATCAATTTTTGTATATCATGTCTCTAATTACATATTGACTGAGTTGGCAATTTAGTTCCTTCAGTTTAGTCATTGAATGTTTTGTGGTATCAATTTAGTCCCTAGGAAAATACATAAGACATCAATTTGAGCATGAAGATTGTAAAAGATTTATAGCATAAGACATCACTTGTCCACATCCTTTTTTTTTTTTGTGTACTTAGACTTGTCCACATCTTAAATATCATCTTTCTGTGAGTAGCCACCTTAAAAGATTTATAGCATAATTTAGTCAAAGATGTGCAACATCCATTTATTCTTTGAAAAATACATTTGACCAATTTACTACTTTAGAGTGTGTCTAGATTGAGTTATTGTATAGGAGGAAGTAATTTTAGAGAGAATCTAAAATATTTTGTGAAAGGAGGTAATGTAATGATCTCACCCATATAAAGAATTTTATAAATTATAATCTAATTGAAGCATTTTAGTTAGGCGTTTACGTCAGTATTCTTCGAAAACTAGAGGGTAAATTATTATTTCTTATATGTTATCTCATAATAAATCAAATTATGCATGTATTTAACACATAAATAAATTCCCTTAGCTATTTTATTTATTTGAATATAGAGTACATACTTTAATTGAACACTAGATAATAATTAACTTATCACATCATTTATATTCTCATGGGATTATAAAACTTGAGAAATGCTCACGTAATCCTAGAGTATGTTTAATGCTTGTTACAAATTCTTTTTTTTTTTTTTTTTTTTTTCTAATATT
>JASCZI010151364.1:35826-52377 GCA_036250425.1 Stylosanthes scabra
TGAGATTCTCCCAAAAACTCCCTAAACTAATCTAAAACTATTCTAGGCTAAATGAGCACCCAAAAAGGGCCTCAAAATGGTGGTAATGAGTTGTGGTAGCATCCCTCTATTTATAGGCATCAACTTGGCTTGAAATTCCCTTTTTAGCCTTCAAATGGAGTGGATAGCACGCAATGGCGCGCCCGCGCCATGTCCATCGCGCGCCCGCGCCCTCCAACGTAAACTTCGTCATTAAGCAAGGGTAACGCGGCCGTGCCACTTGGGGCGCGTGGCCGCGCGGTCACTGTAGATTTTCATATGGATTATTATATATCGTTGCGAAGCACTGGATGTTAGCTTTCCAATGGCTTTGGACCAAGTCATTTGGACCTCTGTAGCTCAAGTTATGGTCAAATTAGTGACAGAAGGACATGATTAACAACATTAGGAGAATTCTGTGCACTGATCTTCGGATGCGAATTCGTCATAGAATCGCTTAGAACCGGAAGAAGTCTTCAACATCAAAGTTGTAGAAATTGAGTTCATCTTTTCAAAGAGTCCAATCTTGCTCCAATCTGATGACTATAGCTCCGTTTCTCTGCTTCGCATTCTTCCTTCTTTGTGAAATCTCCGCTTTTGCATGCTTTCTCTAAACCATTCTTGCTTCCGATGTTCTTCTTAGCCTTTCTCATTCTTTTCTCAACCCCTATAAATCTGAAATATACTAACAAACATATAATTGCACCAAGGGGAAGAATATTTAGCAATTTATATGCATCTTAAAGGCTAATTTAACATATAATCATTTATGAGCACTTTCTAGCAAAAGATGGAAAACATGGTCATTCACTAGCAAATATATGAAAAAGTATTGATGAAGGCATCCTTTTATGCATGAAATTTATCATAAAAAAATTCCTCATCAGAGGTCCATATAATTAATCAAAGAGTAATGCTAGGAACCAATATTAGGGAGCCAATAAATTCAATTAGTAGTTATCATCCAAAACCGACGAGAGTTATCGTCCAAAACTAAAAAACGTTATAATCCGAAACAGATACAAGTTATCATCCGAAACAAAATACAATTATCATCCGTGATCTCATCACCACCGCCACCGCCACCACCATCACCAACTGCACCACCACCACTACCATCAGAATAACAACAAGAAGCACCATCACCTCACCACCACCACCACCATTACAACCACCACACAACAATGATACTAACACCAACACCACAATCAGATCGGAAGAAGAATCGGAAAAAGAAAAAGAAGAAGAAGAAGAAGAAGAGAAGAAGACCTGTGGCGGTGGTGCCCGCCGGATCTGCGCGAACCAGTGATGGCGCGGCGACGGTGATGGCGACGGGATGACGAAGATGACGACGGTGTTGATAATGGTGAAGCCCGGCGATGACGGTATGGCGGTGCAGACCCTTCCCTCTTCGCGTCGCATCCTCTCATGGTCTGCCGTTTTCCCTTGGACTCCCTCACTCTGTTTTCGTTGTTTCTCTTCATGACGGCGGCAGCGGTTTTCGTTGTCTCTCTTCACAATGGCGGCGGCGGCACCCAGCCCTGCCGGTGCCGTCATCTTCCCCCTCTCCTTCACTCTCTGTGTGCGTGTGTATGTTTTGGAATTAGGGTTTGTGTTTTTTTTTTGGGCTCCTATTGGCTCTGTGTATATGTGGGTTCCCTATACTTTCTCTTAATCAAAAATTGATTATAATTAGTTAATAATTGAATCAATTAGATACTATGATTATTTTATTAATGATTTACAGAAAAAGTTGGAAAAAGAAGCTTGGGAAGCAGGAAAATAGAAGAGGAGCACAAAACAAAGAAATTTGGGCATCAAGCATAACTAGCCACACCTAGGCATCAAGCCTCACGCCTAGGCGTGACTAGGCCACACCCTGGAAAAGCTAGCAGCATGACTAGCCACGCCTAGGCTTCAGCACTCACGCCTAGGTGTGACTTAGCCACACCCAAGGAAGGCTTCTAGCATCAGCACCCACGTCTAGGCATCAGCACTCACGCCCAGGCGTGATCTAGAAGGAAGCAAGCAAGATGCACTCATGCCTAGGATATAATTCAGCATTGGAGCTGATGAGGAGGTTTTTGACGATAATTTCATGCTAAAAAAGATATTCTCATCAATACTTTTTCCACATATTTGCTAGTGATTGACCAAGGTTTTCCATCTCTTGCATAATTGTGCCCTTAATTGATTAATTTGTTAAATTAGCTTCCATGTATGTAAATTGTTTGAACCTTCTTCCACTTGGTGCCTTGATATGTTTGTTAGTGAATTTCAGGCCCAAAGTGTAGAAGAAGAGCCCAAGGGAAGCTAAAAAGAACAAGAGAAGCAAGGAGAATGGACAAAAAGCCAAAAAAGAGCCCAACTCAGCATCGACCGCGCGCCCGCGCCCTCACGATGGCGCACCCGCGCCCTCCTTTCCTTAATATGGAAGTTTCAGTTGGTGGCGCGCCCGCGCGACCCAGTTGGCGCACCCGCGCCACCCCATTTCGTAACGCCCAAGACAAGGACCTCGCGCGCCCGCGCGGCGACGGCAGAACTCACTTAAATGAAGGCTATTTTGGGGATTTCACTTTTCCGGGCCATGGCCCATCCATTTCTCAAGCCCAATTCGACCTATATGGGGGAGGAACAGCTGAAGCACAACACACATTCTCTCATTTCATCAATTTTAGCGTTAGTTTAGTTTTAGGAGATTTTTGGGGGAGCTCTCCATCTCTCTCATTTTCTCTCTAGTTTTTCTTCTTGTTCTTCATCTCTAGGAACCCCATCACCAACCAAACTCTTCTTTTATTACTTGTTTTGTGTTTAATTGTTGAATACTTGCTCTCTTTACTTAATGCAATTCTAGTTTCTACTTCTAATTTGCTCATCTTTACATCTTGTAATTTCTAGTTTATGTTCATGTTCTTTTATGATTCTCTTGCTATTTCTTGTTGATTCTCTCTTTAATTCATCTTGCTAAGTTTATTTCTCTTTACTTGCTATTATGTCTTTAATTCTTGTCTTTTACATGTTTAGTGTTTTACTTCCTTTAATTATGGAGTAGTGTTCTTGTGCTATGGTCATGGGTTGAGATGTGGATGATCATAGCCACTAGTCCCTAAAGAAAAGATGTGTTAACTCTTGGGTTGGTGCCGTTCTATAGACGCCAGGGTTTCGCCAGAGAGAGTGAGTCCTTAATGAGGTGAACATGGAGGATTTATCCATGTTCCAAAGACCTAGGACCGTTGCTCTGGAAGATGAGAACCCTGGGACTTATGGAACGGTGTTGATCTACCTACTCAACCGATTGGTAGAGTGTGGCTTCGTGGGTGACACGGCTGTTAATCCTTGGGTTGGCATCTTCTGTAGACGCCAGGGTTTCGCCAGAGAGAGTGAGTCCTTAATGAGGTGAACATGGAGGATTTATCCATGTTCCAAAGACCTAGGACCGTTGCTCTGGAAGATGAGAACCCTGGGACTTATGGAAGGTGTTGATCTACCCACTCGACCGATTGGTAGAGTGTGGCTTCGTGGGTTACATGCTAAGCATCTATACTTGGGAATTAGTGGCTGTTATGGGGATACACATGATATCTCGATCCACGGCCTAGCACCCTTTTATCAGATTCTCTCTATTTCTCTTTTTAATCACCATTCACTCACTCTCACAATTGCAACCCCCGTTTTTCTCACAACCAAAATCGTCCCACGCGTTAACTCATTGGGAGAACGACCCGAGTCCTATACTCGGTAATTTTAAACTGGTTGCAAGCTTCTTGTGACAACTCTTTTGTTTGATCAAGTCCCGTCCTTGTTCACAACATAATCTATTCGGATTCCCCTACAACGATATCAAAACTTGTTTAAAAAAGATAAGGGAATCCCGGATTAATCTTATTGCGATGCCTTGGGCGGAGCGCTCATCAGGAGCACAAAGTACAGGTGTGGGATCCAAAGTCCAGGCGCCTATGATGCTGATTAGTTTTTCCAGCATGACCTTTGCTCACTACATTGGGAATATTTTTAGCTACAAAACTCCAAATGATCTGATTCCAATTGCGTTGGAAAGCTTACGTCCGGGGCTTCGATTTGATATATAAATGTTTATGGTTGACAATTATTTGAGCCTAGAACAACCCTGAAAAATTTGCAGTAGAAGAGCTGGAAGCCTAGGCGCCCAAACTCACGCCTAGACGCCCAGACTCATGCCCAGGCGCCCAGACGCCCAGACTCACGCCCAAGCGCCTAGAAACACGCCCAGGCGCCCAGAATCAGCTTAAAATGCAAAAGTCTAGGCGCCAAAACAGAAGTACAGGCGTGAGTGCAGTCCTAAAGTGCAGAAAATGTAATTTCATTTGAAGATGAATTTGTATTTCATTTAAATTATGTAAATCTATAAATAGGTGAATTTCCAATGATTTAGGAACTCATTATACATCATCATTTCACATCTAATTTCCAGTTTTGATAAGAGATTAGATTATAGAAATCATTGAAATCACCTAGATATAGATTAGTTGTTTTTGTTGTAAGGAACAAAGTCATTAATGAAGTAATTCAGTTTTTACTCACTTTTCTCTTAGCAAATTTCTCTCTCTCTTTTCTCTCTTAAGTTCTTTGAATGTCCATATATTCAAGAACCATCTTCATAGTGTTCATATTTCCAAGATTCATTTCTCTTATGAATTCAAGATTCATCCTCATTATTTCCCTTGATCATTCATGATCATGAGTGGCCAAACACCATAGAGATTGAGGAGGAGGAGCTCTGTTCATCATCAAGCTAATGGATTAACCCATCATTCTAATCAAATTCTGCAAATTCTTCATCAAATTCAAAGGATTCTTCTTGTTCATTAATTCAAGAATCAAGTTAACTGAGAGGTATAATTGGTTCTTATCTTGGTTTAATTTCTATACTAGTTCATAAGATTAAACATATTATTAGATGGTTTGTGAATTGTTAAGATTGATGTTAAATTGAATAAGTGACATAAAATTTGGTTTTGCATTAATCTGGATGTCATAAACTAGTTCAAGAATGATCTTTCATGTTTGTTCATTGCATTAGAGATAATAAATTGAATGAATGTGCCTTATATGAATCTATATTTTTATCACATAGATGATTGGTTTGTATCTTGTGTGATTCTTTGATTCTAATAATCTTTAAAGGTTTAATGTATTGAGAAATAATTAGATCTTTCATGTTTTGAATTGTTGAGTTTGAGAAAATAGGCATTCAAACATATTCAAGAATCGTTCCATATTTCTTCATGTGACTTAGAGATAAGCATGTGATTTGATGTGCATTAGAATATTTGATAATCTAATTGGATTTTCTTGAGATTGAATATGTGACATATTAATTCTTTCCAAAGAATCTTGTTGATTGTTATAGGTCTAAATCATGATGTGTGCATTATCTCTTTTCTTGTTTAATTGATCAAGAGATTGATAGTTATATAGGTTAAAGAGAAACTAGATCACTAAGAGATTATGGTTTAGTTATACTAGGATTCATGGTGAGTTTGGTATTAATTGCAGAAAAATAAAAATAAAAATAAAAATAAAAAATAGGGTTATGAAAGTTAGCTTGTGAACATCTCCAATTCCTTGATCTTGTCCCCTTTTATTGATTTTTCTTTAGTCTTTAATTTCATTTGCATGATTAGTTGTTGTAATTGTTTCAAGATTTGTGTTTTTGCATGTTTTGTATGATCTTTATTGTTCTTTGTTTAGTTCTTATTTAGTGTTGCATTAATACTTGATTAATCAATTTGATCTAATTAGAGAACCACATTAGAAATATTGCTTGATCCACATTTCCTCGTGGGAACGATACCCACTCTTTAGTGGTATTATTTGATCTGGTGCACTTGCCGGATTGTTGCGAAAGAATTTGTAGCATTAAGTTTTTGGCACCGTTGCCGGGGAAAGGTCTAGATTGACAATATTTTGTTAATTGGTTCTTTGAGATAGATCTTTTTCATTTCTTTTTCTGGATTAACAAGGAATTCCTTCACTGTGACGCTGGAAATTCTTATGTTTTTGTTTGTTGTTTGTTTTAGTTACTTGTATGCAAGGAAACCGAAACAAACAAGTAATTCAATTTGATCCGAAAATTGAAAAAACTCTTAGAAAATTGAAAAAGCAAGTAAAAAGACAGCAACAACAATCTGCCAAAGAGGACTTAGTGTTTGAAGAAGTTGAAGAAAACAATATGGCAGATGAAAATCCAAATGAAGAAAGAAGAACTCTTGGTGACTACACTATAACTAGCACTGCAAGCTGTGGTAACAGCGTTGTTAGGCCATCAGTGGCCAACAACTTTGAGCTGAAACCATCTCTAATTCAGCTTTTGCAACAAGATCGGTTCTATGGCAATCCCCAAGAGGACCCAAATCTGTATATAGCTATTTTTCTACATATTTGTGACACCTTAAAATGCAATGGAGTAATAACTGATGCTATAAAGCTTAGGCTTTTCCCTTTCTCTCTTAGGGATAAAGCTAAGCAATGGCTTAACTCTCAACCCCAAGAAAGCATTAGAACTTGGGATAATCTAGTAAGCAAGTTCTTGGCAAAGTTCTTCCCACCTCAAAAATTAGCAAAGTTGAGGCATGATTTTCAATCATTTGCACAAAAAATAATGAGTCCTTATCTGAGGCATGGGAGAGGTATAAGGACATGGTTAGACGTTGCCCAATTAATATGTATCCGAAGCGGTTACAACTCCAAACTTTCTATGATGGTCTCTCTAGCACTTCAAGGATTCTATTAGATTCATCTGCTGGTGGTTCTTTGCAACTAAAGACACCTGATGAGGCTATGAAATTGATAGGTCAGTCAAGAGGGGAGTCATGGAAGTTGATTTTATGGATGCACTACTAGCTCAAAACAAGGCCATGGCTCAACAATTGTCCACTATGAGCAAGGAATTGGAGAAGTTAGAAGTTGTAGCATTGGGAACTCCAACAGAGACACCTTTTGTATGTGGTATTTGTGGGGGTTCCCATGAAAATCATATGTGCAACCTAATCAGAGATGATCAACCAGTGGAGCAAGCTAATTACATGGGAAACCAGCAAAGACAACCATATAATGACCCCAATGCTAACACCTATAATCCGGGATGGATGAACCACCCTAACTTTGGTTTGGGAGGAAACCAAAATCAAAGAAACAACAACTTTCAAAACTGTGCACCTTATCCTCCCTCTCAAAGGCCACCATATCGACAACCACCATTCCCACAACAAGCTAATCTACCACCACCACCTCAACCTAAACCACCTCAACCACACTCCTTTGAAGCAGCCTTGGAGAAACTCACTTTGACAACTTCATGTTTTGTTCAAACCACCAACAATTTTATTGAAGAAACCAGAGCCAACTTCAAGATCCAAGGAGCTGCTATTAGAAACCTTGAAACTCAAGTGGGACAAATAGCTAAGCAACTCTCCACTACATTGCCTAATACTTTCCCAAGTGATACTCAAGTGAATCCTAAAGGGGAATGCAAGGCAGTCACTCTTAGAAGTGGGAAAGCTCTTGAAGATGTCAACAAGAAGGAGTTGAACAAGCAAGCTGAAGAGGTCAAAAGCAAGCCACCTAAGGAAGCTCAAAAACCAGCAATGCAACAACCAATTAGGGAGAAGAACAAGGAGAACAACATCCCCTTCCCTCAACAACTAAGGAAAGAGGTCAAAGACAACCAGTTTTCTAAGTTTCTTGAAGTTTTTAGGAAACTAGAAATCAATATACCCTTTGCTGAGGCATTAGAGCAAATGCCCCTCTATGCCAAATTCATGAAGGACTTGATCTCAAAGAAGAGGAATTGGAGGGAAGAAGAAACTGTTCAGCATGGAAATCATTGTAGTGCGATAATTCATGGTAATTTACCTCCAAAGTTGAAGGATCCAGGCAGCTTTCATATCCCTTGTACAATGGGGAATCTTACCATTAAGAAAGCATTATGTGATTTAGGCTCAAGTATCAACTTGATGCCTTTATCTCTAATGAAGTTGCTGGAAATTGAAGAAGTTAAAGAGACAAGGATGTGCATACAGTTAGCTGACAAATCCATTAAGTATCCTTTTGGTGTGGTAGAAAATATACTTGTTAAGGTAGGCAAATTTATTCTCCTTGCAGATTTTGTTATTTTAGATATGGGAGATAATTTCCAACCATCAATCATACTAAGAAGACCATTCTTAGCAATAGGGAGAACTTTTATTGATGTACAAAAAGGTGAATTAACCTTTAGAGTACATGATGAGAAGATGGTGATCAATGTGTTTGAGGCCATGCAATATTCGGAGGATGAGGATGCTGAAAATTGCATGAGGGTTGATGTCATCGACATGCTAATTAAGGAGATACAAGAGGAATATGCATTGTTGAAGTCCAATGCAAAATATGAAGAAAGGTTGGAAGAATTTGATGACACTAACCAAAAATCTGTTTTGCAGGAAAAAGACGATGCAACATTAAAGGAAAAGCCAAAGATGGAGCTAAAACCTCTACTAACCACTCTAAAATATGCTTATCTAGGAGAAAAAGAAAGCCTACCAGTTATCATAAGTTCTTCTTTGAATACTAAGGAGGAAGAAGAGTTATTGATGGGACTAAGAGAGCACAAAACTGATCCTGGATGGAAAATCAGTGATTTGAAGGGAATTAACCCAACTATATGCATGCACAAGAAAGGAGAAGGTTGAAAGTACAAAAGTAGAGTGAAATGTCAAGCTAATGACAATAAAAGAGCCCTTGGTGGGGGGGGGGGGGAGGAACCCATCCTATATATATTCTTTTAAATTAAATAGCCTTCTTTAATATTATAAGTGGATTACAAACCTCTAATATTTACAATTGCAGAGAAAAGTTATTATGGAAGGGGAGTCTAAATTCTGCATAATTTTACAGCTTTATGCAGAAGCAGATGTTGCAAGACTGCAACATTTTATAAATAAAGAGTGATGGATTTAATATAGTTTGTGTTGCAGGTTTGGTAACCAGGAATGTGCAAGAGTTGAATTATGCAGAAAAAAATTGCATAAATTCTGCAAGATAAGGAAAAATCAGTTTCTTATATCATCCACATGCATTCACCATTATGCCATATAGCTAAAATCCTAAGTTTGGTGTTGAATCTAACAAATTACATGACTTATGCATCGTATTTGTTAGGTGATAAAGTCAGTTCATTCTATATGGTCATGGTGCATAATATTGCAAGACTGATAACAAATCTGATTTATGCAGATGGAATTGAAAATCAAATTTTATGCAGAAATTGATGTATATTCATTTCATGTCATGGTTTTGCAAATCATATATTCTGCAGAATTTCCAATCACATACTACTTACATATACACTCATGTAATCTACATACATCACCAATTATACCATACAGTTCAAATCTAAGTTTGGTGTTGCATACATTTACATTTCTCAATCTCCTCTATGATTTAAGTAAATATTTAGCTTAAAAATCAAAGTAAATTCACTTATATCCTCATTAACAAGGCTTTGAGTATTTAGATATGTGTTTACAGGAAATACTAAAGAATACAAAAGAAAATGGAAGAAGTTTAAAGAAGAAGACTTTTTAGTGTGCTGTCAACTTGACCTCTCTGTACTAAAGTGGGGATAACTCAAGCTACATAGCTTCAAACGATGCAGTTCCAATCTTGTTTGAAAGCTAACATCCGGGGCTTCACGTCGATATATGTAACACCCCAAGCTTCCACCACCCAGCTTAAGTCTGAGCCGGTGGAACTCAAGGCGTCTACAATTTCGATATGCAAAAGAGAGCTAAGACAAGATACTAATGAATAGAAAGGAGACATAACGAGGAGCTGATTTAAGTACATATATAATAATAATATGTCTCACAGAGTAACGCAGCGTTAACCATACACAGTGAATAAGGATCAGTTACACAACCCTAAACAGTCACCAAATTACATAATCCCTTCCCTTGTATCCGTGGTTACACTTACAACCCAAAAAGACTCTAACTACACAACAGTAAACGGCAAGATAACTAAACAAACTCTCCGTAGCTCTAGCCGACAAACCGATCAGCTAGTCTCCACCTGCATCTGAAATATTTCAACAACAACGGAGTGAGAACTAGAAATCCATGGGGTTCCCAGTACGGAACAAGCGCCCCACGCTTAACTCTGATATCTACCTAATTCCAAAGGGTTAACACACAAGAAGAGTACAAGAAGAGCAAATACTTCAAATAGGCAAATACACATTTAACATCAGATCAAACAATGTCACACAAGGTGCAAATGATGTATGTCTAGGTTCCTATAGGCTAAGATGAGCTCATCCAGTCGGTTATAATAGCCAATCCCGACCGGTCCAGTACTAGCACCGGACTACCATCGGTTGCACTTCCCCGAGGACGCTTGACTCGGCCTCGATCGTTTACGATCTTTCAATTTCATTTCATTTCTCAAGCGGGGGTTCCAAATTCTCATTCATTTGACAAAACCTAAGTGGGTCGGGGCCAGTACAGTCGGCTCCCTCACAACCCCATTGTAAGCCGAGGACCAGTACAGTCGGTCACTAGGTTCGACTTACTACCCCCAATGGTCTGCTATTGCCGTAAGCCGAGTCGTTAGCTCAGTACAGTCGGCCCCTCAAGACCTAGGCTCACGGTTATAGTTTATCAAAAGAATTCAAGTAGTCTAGGAAGTGGATCACCTTATACCTCCTCTCAGATCCCTTGTTTTCAAAATTTAAGAAGGTCTGAATCGATTCAAGTACCTCTCGAATCAACTCGACCTGTAGTTCAAGTTCTTTTTTAAAACGTGTAAAAGGCTCGAATCGATTCCCCCACTGACCGAATCGACTCGCTCAATTCGTGAGTTCTCAAAATTTTCTAAGTTCAAGAGCTCGAGTCGACTCGCCAGATCAACGAATCGATTTGAGAAAATCACTTTTAGTTTCTGTCCAAAAATGAATCGGTTCCACCCTCATTCGAGTCGATTCTGTGTACTCGTTCAAACCTTTCTTGAGAAAACCTTCTTCTAGAATCGACTCAAAGGAAGTGCGAATCGATTTGAGCGAAGCCTTTCACTCTCTGTTTGAAAACGAATCGGTTCGTCTTATGTCCGAATCGACTCAAAACTCTTAACAAATATTTCATTTTCAAAATCCATCGTCCGAGTCGATTCGATTCACAGACGAATCGATTTAAGTTTGAAGCTTGAGTCTCTGCCCAAAAACGAATCGATTCAGAGAATGACCGAATCGACTCGATGGCCACGAATTCAAATATTTTAAAGTGTTTTGGGTCCAACGAGTCGATTCGACGCTCCTCGAATCGATTCTTTTGTGACAGAAACCTGCATTTTCAGCCAAAAACCTCTTTCCACCCACTTACCATCTCAACATTCCATCATTCATCACATGTTACCACCTCATCTCAATTTTCCACAACTCAATCATCTTCCAATCCACTTCCTATCTACTCAATCCATGGTTTAAAACACAATTCATCATCAACAAGCTCATGCAAACATATAATGACATGCAATTCCACAACCAACAAGCAATTCAAGCATGCAACTCAAGAAATCACATAGATATAAGCTCTAAGCTAAGGAATCCTACTCCGTACCTCTTGTAGACCTCGAAGCTATAAACCCTAATCAACTCCTTCCAATTCCCACTAGCTCAATTGTTGCCTCCTTGGCTTCAATCTATGCCTAGTGTCCCCTATTTCATGGAGATTTCATGGAATTCGCAAGAGCTAGCTCAATACCCAAGAAATGGAGAAGAATTGAGAATGTAACTACAATAGTGCTACCCATACCTTGATCTTAGTATGTATACGTAGGTGGGGACGCGAGCTTCGCGTAGCCGGCGACGGTGCGGCGATTGGTGCTCCGGTGAGTGAGTGGCGGTGAATTGAAGGTGAGTGTTGGTGGTGTGAGAATGAGAGAGTAGAGAGAAAGAGTGTGTGTTGTGTCGTGTTTGTTGTTGTTGTGTTATTGTGTGTGTTGTGTTGTTTTGTTTTGGTTGAGTGAGTGGGTGTTGGGTCCTTGTGACCCACCTCACTCACTTGACCCGGTTGGGTCAACCCAGTAGGGTGTGTACCGGTTTTTATTCTAATTAATCCTACTCGTATTTATTTTTTTTTACGTTAATTTAATTTTGTGAGTGTCACAATATATAATATTTTATAGTTGACAATTGGTTTGAGCCCCGAAACACCCCTTGAAAGTGCAGCTGAAAAGCTGGGCACCTAGGCGCCCAAAAATGATGTCTAGGCGCCCAAACATGATCCCAGCACCAAGGGATTGGCTAGATCATCCTGTCTAACGCTTAGGCACCAAAAGCAATGCCTAGGGACAAGCAAAACTCATACCTTTTCTTCCCGCATCCTATTTATTTTCATTTTATTCTGCATTACACTCAACCTTAACTTTTTCTCTGTTTCTAGTTGGTTGAGGACAAGCAACCTGTAAGTTTGGTGTAGGCAAGCTCGTCCACTCACTTGACCATGGACTTTTCTAAGAGTATGTGGCCTTCAAGTCTGTCACACACTATCAAGGAGAACCCTCTCGATCTTATGATCAGCCCATGGCATTCTTTTAAGATTAGAATCAGGTTGTCTAGTTCTTTTTCTTTGTTTCTTTTGTGTTTCTCTTAAATTATCTTGCAGTTAGTTTCTTTTTCCTTGAAGTATGACTGAATTATTGTATGCATTGTGTTAATGGTTGTCTTTAATGAATTTTTATGCATATGATGTCTCTTGAATCATGTCTTGAAATTGAGTAACTTAAAATAAGGAAAAATGATCTTATTTGAAGTTAGGGGAAGATACCAAAGGCTGGATTGTGTTGAGGAGAGGCTAGAGCCTAGGTCCAATGGGGTGCTTCATCACCTGGCAACTTGAACTTAAAAGGTTCGGGATTGTTCGATCGAAAGCTTATCCTAAATAGATGCCTCAATGAGACAAATGAGCTGAAAGGTTGAAAAATTAAAAGGCTAATGCTTGTGTCAAAATGTTATAGGGATAGGCTTGAGTCTGTAAATCCAATGGGGTGCTTCATCACCTAGCAACTTGAATCTAAAAAGTTCGGGATTGTTGATTGAAAGCTTAATCTAAAAAGCCTCCCAAATAACAAGACGATTAGAGTCAAATCACATCCAAATGAGGGGAAAAAAAAGAAAAAGAAGAAAAGAGCTATCCAAAAATTTCGAAAAGGTAGATCATTTTGTTACTAAGTTAACAAGTTCTGAAGTAAACAAGACTTTCTAAATCAAAGAACTATCAAGGGTCAATAGTTGATTAGAATTAATTGAAGTTGAAGTTTAAACTCAATAATCCCCATGCTACAAACAAAGGAATTAAAGACTGGTTTTAGCTTGCTTGAGGACAAGCAATGTTTAAGTTTGGTGTTGTGATGCATAAGCATCATTAAGGGTTTATTCTTCTAATTCAAGCATAATTCATCATATAATTAATCAAAAATTGATTATAATTAGTTAATAATTGAATCAATTAGATACTTTGATTATTTTGTTAATGATTTACAGAAAAAGTTGGAAAAGAAGCTTGGGAAGCAAGAAAACAGAGAAAACAGAGGAGGAGCACAAAACAGAGAAATTTGGGTATCAAGCATAACTAGCCACGCCTAGGCATCAAGCCTTACACCTAGGCATGACTAGGCCACACCCTGGAAAAGCTAGCAGCATGACTAGCCCCGCCTAGTCATCAGCACTCACACCTAGGCGTGACTCAGCCACACCCAAGGAAGGCTTGCAGCATCAGCACCCACGCCTAGGCATCAGCACTCACGCCCAGGCGTGATCTAGAAGGAAGCAAGCAAGATGAACCCATGCCTAGGCGTGAACTCTCACGCTTAGGCGCCAGAATTCAGCATTGGAGCACAAAGTACAGGCGTGGGATCCAAAGTCCAGGCGCCTATGATAATGATCTGTTTTTTCAACATGACCTTTGCTCACTAAATTGGGAATATCTTTAGCTATAGAACTTCAAATGATCTAATTCATATTGCGTTCGAAAGCTTATGTCCGGGGCTTCGATTTGGCATATAAATGTCTATGGTTGACAATTGATTTGAGCCTGGAACAACCCTCGGAAATTTGCAGCAGAAGAGCTGGACGCCTAAGCGCCCAGAGTCACGCCCAGGCGCCCAGAATCACACCTAGGCGCCCAGAATCAGCTTAAAATGCAAAAGGCGCCAAAACAGAAGTACAGGCGTGAGTGCAATCCTAAAGTGCAGAAAATGTAATTTCATTTGAAGATGAATTTGTATTTCATTTAAATTATGTAAATCTATAAATAGGTGAATTTCCAATGATTTAGGACCTCATTATACATCATCATTTCACATCTAATTTCCAGTTTTGATAAGAGATTAGATTAGAGAAATCATTGAAATCACCTAGATATAGATTAGTTGTTTTTGTTATAAGGAACAAAGTCATTAATGAAGTAATTCAGTTTTCACTCAATTTTCTCTTAGCAAATTTCTCTCTCTCTTTTCTCTCTTTCTCTCTTAAGTTCTTTGAATGTTCATACATTCAAGAACAATCTTCATAGTGTTCATATTTCCAAGATTCATTGTTCTTATGAATTCAAGATTGATCCTCATCATTTCCTTTGAGTCATTCATGATCATGAGTGGCTAAACAGCATAGAGATCTAGGAGGGGAGCTTTGTTCATCATCAAGCTAATGGATTAACCCATCATTTTAATCAAATTCTGCAAATTCTTCATCAAATTCAAAGGATTCTTCTTGTTCATTAATTGAAGAATCAAGTCAACTGAGAGGTATAATTGGTTCTTACCTTGGTTTAATTTCTATACTAGTTCATGAGATTAAACATATTATTAGATGGTTTGTGAATTGTTAAGATTGGTGTTAAATTGAATAAGTGACATAAAATTTGGTTTTGCATTAATCTTGATGTCATAAACTAGTTCAAGAATGATCTTCCATGTTTGTTCATTGCATTAGAGATAATAAACTGAATGAATGTGCCATATATGAATCTGTATTTTTATCACATAGATGATTGGTTTGTATCTTGTTTGATTCTTTGATTCTAATCTTTAAAAGTTTAATGTATTGAGAAATAATTAGATCTTTCATGTTTTGAATTGTTGAGTTTGAGAAAATAGGCATCAAACATATTCAGGAATCATTCCATATTTCTTCATGTGACTTAGAGATAAGCATGTGATTTGATGTGCATTAGTATCTTTGTCCGAAAACGAATATAACGATATATGATTGAACTCGCTTGCTTGAATTTATGATAAATAAGCCTAAGAGGTGACTTGGACGATGATGATGATGATTCTAGAGTTGTGGTACGAAAATAGCGCTACGCTTTTGCCTTACGGCACGCTTTTAAACGGTTTTGAAAAAAAAAACGCGCGTAATTTCGGAAACGAAAATTTTCTGAAATTCGTATTTGAGCATGGGAACCCTAGCCGTGTACCTTCAGCCCAAAAATGATAAAAAATAAGCTTAGTTACTCATGGTAATTAGATTTACTTGTTAATTACTCATAAAAATTACCATGAATAAAATAATAACACTTTTTCTTACACCCCTTTTTAATCTTATTGGTTGCATGGCCTCAAGCAATGCAAACTAAATGAGAGCCACTCCTTTTTGCCTTGCTAACCGTGGCTACTCCCTCCCCCTAGCCCTAGTTCTCATTTGATTAATCACTTAAACAAGTTACTAATTCATTCTAGCTTCATACAAAAATTTACCACTTCAAACAACTCACAAACTCTCTCAATCTCTCTTCTTGACCGTAGCTTCTCTCTCTCTTTCTTCATCTCATTTCTGAAAATTTTAACCCACACAAACACAAAAATAACCTCCTCTCTCATCACTTAAAAGATCAAACACCCTTATTTCCCAAGAACAACTCAAGAACACCTTGAGTGTTCATCACAAACTCAAGAACACCATCACCTTATACCACCGAACCACTATCATTCTCATCACCATTCTTCTCATCTTAAGCCTCTTGTCATCTTCTCTTCATCATCTACTCCATTCTCTTCTTCATCTTCAAAGGTAAGCATAAAACCCTAGTTCATTCATACAACAAGGATGATGAACTAAAGCTCTCAAGTTTTGTTTCATGAAACTAGGTTGATCTCCACTACTTGGCCGAACCCTAGCCCTATTTTCTTCAAGTTCCTTTCTTGATATCAAAAGGTAATGAAGCTCACCTTTATCTCTCTCTTTAACCGTGGCTAGTGTGGGTACCATGGCTCATTGTTTTTCTTATTTTCAAAATAAAAATGATAGCTTTTTGAACGTCCAAGTACTCGTGTGGATGCAAGCTTGAGTAAAGGCTAGAGCAAGAGTTAAAGTTGATATCTTGGTGACTTGTTTGGAGATCTTAAAGCATGCTTCACCCAAAGGTAAGGGGTTAGGCTTAGATTAGCTAAAAATGTGCTATATGTGCTATTTGAATGCTTGTGTGCTTGCTTGAATGCTCTTGCTATGATATTGCT
>JASCZI010151365.1:13265-53665 GCA_036250425.1 Stylosanthes scabra
TTTTGCGTTATGTACTTATTCTTAATATCTTGCATGATACCAATCACATGGTTAGGCTTCTCTAGCTGCATAAATTGTTTAGTTGAATAAGTAGCATAATAAAGTTTTTGGGACAAAATCGGATACCGAAGATTGTGATATTCATTCTTAAATGGTGCAACCTTTCAAGGCCCCAAAAAATGGTGGAGCCATGAAATTGGAATCACATATATGGACTTTTGTGTATGGAACAATAGTATTTGAAAGCAAATATATCAAAAGGATTCTACTTATTATTAAAAAAATTCAAATACCTAATTTGGTGCTTATCTATTTGAATTTAATTTTGATGTTGTAAAGTTATTTTACACATTCATCTAATTATATAACATCACGTTATAGAAAATAACTTTCTTTTTAATTGATCCCATGATTAATTATTTAAAAGAAATAATGTGATTGTACGAGTGTGTAATTTACATTCTCAATACATTAAATTTAAACTTTCTCTATTTATGTGAAAGAAAATGGGATATTTAAAAAATACAAAAGTTCCTAGCTAGGAATAGTTTTCTAAAATAACACACGTTTCTTTTGATTAAAAAAGTCTATCGAATACTAGCAAAAAATAATTTAGCGACAGTTTTATTTGTAATATCTCATGTTTAAAATTCCTTCACTTGTGGTGGTCTAGTGGAGAAGTATCATTGTTAGAAATAATGGTACAATAATAAGAAGTAAGTATATATACTAAGAAAAACATTTTGAAAAGGAAGAAATAGCGGCAGACAAGAAATGGACAAGAGGGAATGGTTGGTGTTAGTGGCAATAGAGAAGATAATGATGCTGACGTGGCATTGATAACACAATAGAAGTTATGATGATAAGAATGAGGGAGCCATGGAGATATAAAGATGGTGGTTGGTTGGTTCTTTTGCTTCATGCGGATGAGTTTCAAGTTTCAACAAATGTTTTAATGGAGAGATCACACACGCATTGTCTCTGAATAATCCTTTTTTTTTTCTTCTGTTAATTATTATTATTCAATGAGCATGTTTTAAATGTAAAATGATATACATTTTGTAAGCTTTAACAGAATAACCAAATACCTATTTCCTGCTTAACAGCCTAATTAACTAACTACACGTACGTTTCAATATCCCTTTACATCTTAGATAATATAAAAAGAAAATTACTATTCATAGATCAAACACTTATAAAAATACAATGCTAATAATTAATTATATATTTAACTCATTTTTTAATTTACAAAACAAGAATACCGCCTATTTGGTTGTTAACAAAAGACTAATATTAAAATACAATAATTCTAAGTGTACACCTATTTTATTAATCAAGTGCAATTAAGTCATTTATTTTTATGATAAATTGAAGATAATTTCAATATCAAATAAAAAATTAAAAAAATTATTTATGTGTAAATTTTTGTACTAATTAACATCAAAATAATTTATTATTTGATATAAAAATTGATGACTTGGTTAGACTTAATTGGCCAAAATAAATTTATATCTCTCAATTCTTTCAACTGTTAAGAATCTATAAACATTTAATTTCAATTAATAATTCATTCATTTATACAAAAATAGTTAAAGGTCCTAGCTTAAAGAAATAATAATAAAAGTTAATCATAATTTAAATTTATCATTAACTTAGTATCTATAATTTTATGATAATAACATCGTAATTATATATTTTTAATATTTAATATTATGCATTTAATAATTTATAAATAGTGGAAACAAAAGTAAAAAAAAAAAAAAAAAAAAAATTATAGCTACATACCTGTGACTATCAAATTTTGACTACCAAACTATAGTTAAAGGTCTATTTTACCTAGCCTGGCTCCTTTCCAATTAATTTTCATCTAACCCTTTCTTTTTTTTTTTTTTTTTTTTTTTACACAAGCATCTAACCCTTGTAAGTTCTAAATCCCATCTTAGCTTTCGGTTTTTATGTTTCCACTGTAGATCCGCACCTTGTTTTGTTAAATCTTTTTGTTTTCTTCGTCGAAGATTACCTATACATAAATATATTTAATTATATATTAACAAATTTATTTTACTTTTGCTTATTTTCTACGTAACATTTCAAATATCAAAACCCATAATAACATTATAATAATAGTGTATGAAAATGATGGAGTGATGTAAAATTTATTTGTTACACTATCAAAATATGAAAGGTAAGATCGTAACTATTACGACAGTAAAATGAAGAACTATGTTCCGATCAGCATACATTTAATCGAAGGAAATGGGAATCGAACACAAAATGTTATATTCAAATAATATTATTATATACAATAATTCTATGTGAGCAAGTGGTTTTAGCCGATCAAGTCCAACCAACTTCAACCAAGTATTTTATTTTTATGCTAAATAAAAGACTATTTCGATGTCAAATAAAACTTTATTTGTATGCAATTTTTTTATACTATTTGACATCAAAATAATATTTTATTTAGCATAGAAATAAATCACTTGCTTAAACTTAGTTAGCCAAAATCACTTATTCAAATAGTATTACCCTATTATATATATATATATTCAGGAACTACATTAAAACTGTGAATTCATCTGCCTTAGCTTCGCTTTTACACTTATAATAATTTCCTACGTACGGTATTTGCAGCCTAATAAGACAAAAATTAATCCGCTGTGAATTTGATTTGAGTTCATTTAAAAGTATGTTAATGATTAATGTATTGCGCTGTATGTATAAGTTCTACAATATATTTTTATATTTATATATCTTAATCACGTCTTTTTAAAGTGATCGATACAAAAAAAGGATATGCAAGAATTATAATTAAAAATTAGGGTTTGAGTTTTAATGGAACTAAAGAAAGTGACCCTTATTTTACTGCCGCAACATGTCTGTGGTACTTTTTGCTGGTTTTTAGTCACGAAACACCCAGGAAAACACAAACCTTCCTAGTTGCAATCAATGGACTCGTGGTTTCGGAGACCAAGGTCTTTTTTTAATTATTATTTATTTTATAAATATTATGAAATTGCCATATTTTTTTATGCTCGGAAACTCCCCGTTTCATTGTAAAGGTTAGATACTTGTTTAATTTGTCTCAGCATAAAAAAAGCACCCACACTCAACAGTGGGTCAATTAGTACTTTAAAAAATGTTAACATTGTCTCACGTAATTAATCAATTGATATCAGCTAATTTAATTTTAATGTATAAATAAAGTAAACTATTTTATATAGTCGTACAAATATATTCGTTTTTTATATAACTATTTACGTATTAATTATAAAAAATAGTTATTTTATTGAGAGAACAAGGACATATTCACAATTATTACAACAAATTCACAGTAAATCATTAAACGTATGACTATCAAATTTTTTCTTTTGAAAAATTGAATATGTACATACTATTACCATATTTTATTAATATTTTTTCGTGTTTTAGGTAAGTCATTTTAAACATAAAACCTTTTATAATAAAAAGAATATTATCAATGAACTACAACTCAATCCTTGTTTTCTCTACATTAATCTGTATTTATGAATGCAATTGTAACATGAACTATTATACTTAAAAATTTAATTTTCTACATAGATATCCAATCATATATTATCAGTAAAATAATTAATTTTTAAATTTATTATCTTTAAAATTACATAAATATATAAATCTAATGAAATGATGGTGTAAAACTTTTACATTGCATCAAAATTAGTTGATTGTGATATGTACATTTTTTACTTACTTTCTCTCTCTAATTATTTCTAATTATTTTGTTTTGCCCCATTTAAAAGTTGATAAATAAAACCATTTCATTTAAACCAAAAAAAAAAGTGTTTGCAGTAATAATGAGCAGCGATTATTTTTTTTTTAAAATAGTCTCGTATGAGACACAAATTATTACACATATCATTTATATTCAACTAATGTCACTTTCAAACCCATAACTATATTTGAATTAATACTTTTAATAATAGATGATTAAAATTAACAATAAATATTATATTTAATTTATTTTGTATACTTAAAAATTTATAACTTATATAATTAACACTTATACTTTAAATTAATAAAATAGAAGTTTTAAATTCTAATTTTATCATGTAATAAATGACACGAATTATTAAATATATTTTATTGATCCGTTTTTCACTTTTTTTTGTTACACCAACTCGTTTCCTTTTTAGAATAGCAGTACATACAATAATACAAATTAAACCTAGCTAGATATACAAAAATCATTAGAAGTAAAATTAGAGAAAAAAAGTTTGCGGCTCTTGGATATCTTTATTTCATGCTACTAGCTTTGCAACTTTTCTTTTTCTTTTCCTTTTCTAATAATAATCACTGGCCTGCCCACCTATAACCGTGTCTTTGGAGTCTTTTCAACTCCGAGTTTTTCTATTTCCTTTAAATTTTTCCCAACTAATTAATAACTATGCTTCGAAAGCGACTCAAGCCAAGCCAAGCCGCGTCCCACCATTTTTCTTTCTTTAACAGAAACACAAACCCTACTCACAACTCACCACTATCTTCACACGCTCCCCATGGGATAATAAGCTATTTAAATTTTTTAAGTTTAAATTACTCAACTCATGCATCTAATTTTACTTAATTTTCAATTTAGTTTTTTGTTTTTTTCATATCAATTTTTATATTATACGAGGATATATTCGTTTAGAGCTATTATGTGATATATTTGTTTTAAATTATCCAAATTGTAAGTCTATAATTTATTTTAAATTATAGTTATATATACGTGTGTGGTTATATTTAGGAAGAATGTTATGTTGCATTTTATAAAATATGAGGATATATCCAATATCGATTTTATTTTTAATTATGTATTTTATTTATAGAAAAATATTTTTTATAATATTAAATAAGCACAAAATTACAAAGTCAATCTTATTTACCAAATTTCAAAATACTTCTACATGTTAATATATACTTATACTATTGCAATTAGAAAATTCATGCTATATACCTAGCTAGCTAATATTTTATTGTCCTTCCGTATATATTCCCTCAATAATACTTATCACTATATCCAATTCTTTATTGATCCCTTCCCTATATTTAATTACTTGAAATTAAAGTCTAAACACTAGCTACTTTAATTTAATCATTGGAGCCCTCACTTGGTGATTTCCCATTACTTAGGATCGTTTAATTAAGGTGAATTATGAGTGTTGATAACGTTTTTTGAGTGCAGCAAAATTATCCAAATTGGCATAATTTAAATAGGTAGAATTGCTTCATAAAACTAGAATGTTTATTAAATCAATGATATCAAAAGTTAAAGACAACTTGGAGGCTATGTACTTTTTAAAGATGAACAAAGTGGGCGAAAAAGTGCAGTATTGTTTTCATTGGATAATTTATAACTATGCCCTTAAATTTAGTAGATATTATAGAAATAAGACGGATATATACTTCAATGAAGATTTTAAATTTGTTTTCATATAAAATTTTTTTATTTTCATCATTAGATAATAAATTGAATGTTCTAATTTTAATATGTGTAAAAGCATTATATTTTTAAAAGTATTGTTAGTTTTTTTAAAAAATATAATCTTAAATACTAAATCTTTCTATGAAGTTGATTTTTACATATTTACTGTAGTAGTGAGCTTATGTTGATTAGAAGAAAAAATCATGGAATACTATTTAAGGTCAATAAGATGTTGTAGTTAATTTTATGAATCATAATTGAGGTCAACTTTAATGTATTGTTAATTAGCTGGTATAAAAAATAAGTTTTGTCTTTTAACTTTCAATTATATGCTAAGTATAATATATAAAAATTTTAAGATTATTGTGAGTCTTATTTATATTTATATTATTTTATTTTATTTACATTTCTAACCTTATATTTTGTACTCTGTTTATATTTTTTCATGGAATGATCTCGAATTTTATTAAAAATAAAAATGCCTACTAATTATTTAAAAACGTGACAAAAATATCCAATTTCGAATATTTTGTGAGATTTTTAAAAAATTGAAGGACATTTTTATTGTTAATAAAATTGGTGATATTTTTTTTCGACTTTTAAAAACTTTTGAAATAATTTTGATAGTTAACTCTTTCAAAATTAAATAATATTCCAATGAAAATTCTATAATTGTCTTATCGTGAATATATTTTTTTTTTACCATCAAATGATAAATTGTAGGATTTAACTTTGATATATTATAAAAATTATTATGTTTATAAAAGTATATTTTTTAAAATAATTACTTTCTTTTCTATATTATGCTTTGAAAATGTAGTTAAATAAATATTCATTTTAGTGACATTTATTTTCCCCCCAATATTACTATAGTTCATCAAATCACTCTTTCCATTATTTTTCTCTCGCCACGTTTCACCAATGCAATAACATTGCTACCACCAACACCAGCACTTATCAACCACTATAATTAATTCTCTCACCTACTAATTGTATAGTTGTACAAATAATTTAATTAGATGATAATATTAAATTCAATTACACTATTAGATTGTTAATCATTGCCTCAGTACAAGAAAATAGAAATATTGAAATAGAATGAATAAAATGTATTTATAGCACAATAAAATTTGGCTAACTTTAGGTTTATTCAAAAATAAAAAACAAAATTAGAGATAAAAAATAGAAGACAATTTTTTAAGTTTATTTTTGTGTCTTCTATTTTCATGCCGAGATACTTATTACAATATTACCAAACACAACTTCAATGTTTTACAGTTTTAGTAATGAGTAAATGACTAATGAGGCGCTGAGAGGCATGACTAACCTCCAGTGACAAAACGAGTCTAAATATTATGCATCAAGTAAATAATTATTTTGATCTTGAAATTTTCTGATGCTAACAAAATACATTCCAATGCTTTTTTTTTCTTTTATTACAAAATGACAAAATATATGTTGTTTGACAAAATATTTTAGGTACAAATGTACAATAAGTTTGACCTCATTTTGGTTTGTATATTCTAGTTTGTATATTCGTGGTTTACACTAGAATAGTCTATGAGATTTTAATTGCATCATTTTAGTTTTTGATAATTTAAATTTTGCATCAAATTAATTTTTAACTTTTTTTCTGTCTAATTCTTACTAATTTTGTAAGTGATGCGATATTTATCATTTATAATGGAAAATATCAAATATATTTTTTAATTTATTGCACTAAATGATCATTAAATTGTTATGTTATTCATGGAGTTAACAAAAATTAGATAAAAAGATATAAGGACCAACACGGTGCAAAATTTTCAATATAAAAATCAAAATGATGCAATTACTATTAGAGTCTTAAGAATTATTTTAATGCAAATTACGGACGAAAATAAAATTTTACTCTAGATTCAATAGAAGCTTACCCTAAATATATTTTCGTATCTTCATTTATTATTATAACTTAATTTAAATATATAAATAAGTTTGAAGGTCCGTTTAAACGAATTTAAGTATTAAGATGACTATTTAAATAATGTTTATAAAAAATAATATTTTTGCCCATGTGATAATACTCTATATTCTTATCATTACCATAATCAATCTTCTCACTCATTATTTGAATAATTTAGGAATCTGATAAAGTGAACCAACAAATTATTATTAACAATACAGCTTAATTTTAATGTACTGTTTTAGACGGTCTTGTAGTCACATCTATTTTTTTAAATGATTAGTCATGAAATTAAAGAAAAATGAAATTAGTTTTAATAATATTATGTGACCGAATGTATACATAGAACATTATTAAGTATATCAAAATTAAATTCTTAACAATTATAAAAAAAAACACTAACAAGTAAACGAGATGAGATGAATTTTTTTAGGAAAAACAGAAAATAATTAAAAAATAATGTTATTTGAATAAGTGATTTTGGCTGATCAAGTTTAATTAGTAATTTATTTTTATATTAAATAGAATATTATTTCGATGTCAAATAGTATAAAAATTATATATAAATAAAGTTCTATTTGATATCAAAATAGTATTCTATTTAACATAAAAATAAATGATTTGGTTGAACTTAGTCGGTCAAAACCACGTGTTATAAAATTATTGTAATTGAAAAATGTATAAAATAATTAAAAATGTTAAGCGCGTGAGAAAGAGACGCGATAATTGATGCGTGGCCATAGTTTTACACTCACACACGCAGACACGCGCGCACACACACACACGCCCCCTTCCATTCCATTCCAACCCCACGAACACGTCCATACATATACATATATATATAACCACCCTCCGCTTTCCCTTTTCTCTCATCCTAACACCATTTCTCTTCTCATTCCTTCTTTGCCTTCTTCTTGTTCTATTCTTCATCATTATCTTCATGCCTCTTCTCCTCCTTAACAAACCACAAGAGTTAAAACAGCAACAACAACAACTTCAACTTGCTATGGGTCTCTTACTTTCCAGGAACTTGGCTTGCAGATTCCTATACTCTTTTCTCTTCTCTGCCAAGCAAGCCTCTCCGGATTTGTTCCCAAAACAATTGGAGAACGTCATGTCTTTGGTGTCCCCACGAACTGGAAGGCATTTGCAGCGTTATGAGAAGGGTTGTCGCCTTGTTGTAGGGTGTGTGTCCTCCTTTCTTTCTCTATTTTTTCTTCCCCCTTTTGAATTTTTATGCTTTTCATGTTATGGGGTTTCCTTTTTGAGGGTAAAGTTTGGATTTTTAGCTCCTCAATTTTGATGTTGATGGGTTTAAGTTTTGAAATTTAGAAGCTTCTCTTAAATGGGGGTTTTTCCAAATTGGGGGTTGAAGTTTAGACTTTTGATTCCCTGCAATTGAAATTTGAAGGCAAGTTTTGAAATTTAGAAGCTTCTCTCAAATGGGTCTTTCCCAAAATTGGCTTTATTATTATTGTTGGACTTTTTGGTTGGTGTTTTGAATTAACAGTGCAAATTTTCATGGTTAATCTGACTTATATTTTTTTGTAAATGAACAGATGCATTCCCTACAGATACAAGAGCGATGGAACACAGGACAAAGAAATTGAGGTTCTTGTGATTAGTGCTCAGAAGGGCAAAGGAATGCAGTTCCCAAAGGTACTTTTCTCCACAACTTATGCTTTTCTTAAGGCACTTGTTACAAATTTTTGGTTAGTTTTGCAACCTTTTTTATGTTCCTAACATGCCTGTTTTCTTTTTGGAATCAGGGTGGTTGGGAGAGTGATGAATCCATGGAGCAAGCTGCTTTAAGGGAAACCATTGAGGAAGCTGGTGTTTTTGGCAGCATTGAAGTAAGTGTCATGTTGCAAGTTGCAACCCAAATTCATAGATTTGGAGTTTTCTTACCAGAAAAAAATTGGGGCTTTATTGTTCTTGTTTCTTAACATGTGCTTTGATTGTTCTCTTTGCAGAGTGAATTGGGAAAATGGACCTACAAGAGCAAAAGGCAACCCACAATTCATGAGGGATACATGTTCCCTATGCTTGTGAGCAAGCAATTGGATAATTGGCCAGAGATGAACTTCAGAAAAAGAAGATGGATGACTGTGGCTGAAGCAAAAGAAATCTGCCCTTATGATTGGATGAAGGAAGCTTTGGATATATTGGTTCAAAGACAAACTCAACAGTAGATTGCATCACTTGCTTTTGGAGCCTTCAAAGGAGTTGAAGAGCAAGAAATTAGAAAGTGGATCTGAGATTTTCCCTCTGAAAGAGTCAAAAGTGGTGATCAAATTTGGGAAACTAGAGTTCATGATGGTTCTTGCAACTTGTCTGTTGTAGTTTGTTTAATGTCTGTAGGTATCTGTTTTGGCAGAGTTAAAATCAAAAGTTTGAAATCGAATGTAGAATGTAGAATGTAGTTGAGAGATGTAGCAAGTAGAAGTGTACAAAATGCAATTCATTCTTTTATTCATTTGATTCTTTTGTAAGATGACAAACAAATAAGAATTGAAAGTGTATCAACAAAACACTCTTCTGTCAAGTCCTTTGATTGTGTTTCTTATCTGTTTTTACATACTTGTTATTACTAATGATTGGATTGTTGGTGTAAGATTGAGTGGGGAGTGTGCTAGTTTAACTATGTTCTCCATTGCTCTTAGACTTTTTTAGCAAAACTTTGTAACAAAACTAATGATGAGGAATAGGTCAGAATTGGATCAGTTTCATGAGCAGAAGCAACTCCATTCTTTTCTCTTCATTTCATATTGAAGAAGTCACAAGAAGCTTCTAATACTAATAGTGAACAATTTTGATTCCACCATGAAACTAGAAGAATCAATCAATGATGGCAAAAGCTGAGTGATTATTGTTAGTTAAATTTGCAACTGGTTCAAACAAATCATCATTGTTAATCATTCTATTGGGCTGACCTCAATGTATAGAAAAATGAGTCTTTTTTTATTATTATCAACAAGATTCTAATAATAAATGATAACTACCAACAAAAGTGAATTACTCTTGTATGCTTTTGCTTACTCTGCATTCTTATCCCATTAAATTAAAATAGAAACATTCAACTCATGGAATTAGCCATAACCCCCAACCACTAAAAATTTGGCATCACTAATTTGGAAGGAATATTTATGTCATCTTATACTGAGTCCTAATTTAGAAGGAATATTCATGTCATTGTATGCGGAGTGGATATTCATTTATTATCTCTATTGTTAAGAAGCAAAATTCATATAGTTTTTTATTTTAGATGAGCTTAAATTCGAGACCTTTTATAACGAAAAAGAAGAATAATGTCATTTGAGCCGCAAATCAATGACAATTAATATAAGATTTATCATACAAAGTCATGAATATTTGAAGATTAACGATCAAATATCGTTAAGTTATATTGTGATTAATTTTGATAATAGTGGAAAACTATAAGCAAAAAATTGGTGTTCTTAGTTACTACTACTAAGTAGGCCAACAAAGATGATGATAAGGTAACATTATTACATGATTCTGATTGGAGAACCGAAAAAGTTGAAAAGGATTTGTTATTTTTGTTGTATAATTTTAACTCCAACTCTGTGGATCGCCGGTGTTTCAAGCCAATGACGTTGCTATCAACAAGTCCCTTTCAAATGATGTGGAAATAAACTAAATAATTAAAAAAATTAAATTAAATATTAAAGAACTTCAATCATGCTATGCTTCATTAGTTCTCATATCAAACGAGGGGAAAGGACAAAGAAAGGGGGTGGATTTTACAATTTTGTGGTAGTTATTATTAGTGGGAGTATATATGAATTATGATAATGATTAAAAGAAGTCAAGGGTAGAACCGTCCAAGGAAAAAGAAAGGCATTAATAATTAAGCATCTAGAAAGGGCATGTTATTTGCACACTTGTTTTGTTGAGAGAGGAAGAGGGTTGAGTCAGTCAACGCCTCAAAGGGTATATTGATGGGGTTGGAACATCTTTGATATTGAATAAATGGTGTTCATGTAAAGTTAGATTAAAGATACGTGTAAGGAGGGGCGTGTGTTATAGAGGAAGTTAGACAAAGTCAATTGATGTTTAATTTTGAGGTGAATAAAAATGCCCCTTTCCAACTCTATTATATGCGTTTGTGAGATAATAATTTGAGTCATTCTAGTGGATAACTCACTGATCCGTTTACGTAAGTATCGGTGATTCAAATTCCATTTTATTTATGTAGCAATTTATTAGCCAACACTAAGAAAATAGTTTGGAAAAATAAAAATATGTGTTTGTGAGATGAGAATGAAAATGATAATGATTCCTTTTTAGTTGATTTTTGTGGTTCAACTTTTGGATAATTTTTTTTATTGCTGCTTCTTTTTTTTACTTTAGAGTTTTGTTTTTTCGATGTAAGTGGTAAAAGTTTATGTGAAATTCAAGATGAAGGTCCTTGGAGGACTCTCCAAAGATGAAATGATATCTAATGCAGAAAATAATTACTGTGACTCTAGGAAAAGAATATCTTCTCACCTAATTTGTACATATAACTTCATACCATTATTTTTTTATTATAAAATGTTTCGAGTCTCAATTAAAAAATAATTGTATATATTATCGAATGGATTATTAATTGTGAGAATAGTTGAGTGCATTTATGCCTGGGATAATATTCTCTCATTTTTTTAAATAAAAATTTGAAGCAAAAAACAAAATTTGTCTCAAAGTGTTTTGTTAATTTCTTATATAAGAATGGTCAAGAGGATACTGCGTGCAATTTTTTTTTTTTCTTTTTTTTTGGGACTGGGGTGCAATATCTTTTTCTGAGTCAACCCTTATTGGCTTGTTCTGATATATTTTGTTTTTGTCATGCCATTATTCTGATATTTATTTTGTTTTGGGCATGCCCTTATTCAGATATTAAATGTTGGGTTTCTTAATGTTGTCGTTAGCGGACATTGGCACATTGCTGCAGCCTGCATGATCCCATATATGTTAATTCTTTTGGGTCATGGCCATATATGTGTTTATTAATTATTTTGGTCTTTTTTCTTTTGACTGGATTTTATTATTGGTTTTGATCTGAATCCATATTTTTAAAAAATTGGGCCTTACCCACATATACGGCCTTTACGTTTACCCATATTGAGACTTTAAAATTATATATTGATTAAGTCAAAAAGAAAATATATATTGATTCTTATACCAAAAACTAATTGCTTGGAATGAGGCCGTTGTCCAATATCTGAATATATATATATATTGATTATTCCACAATAAAGATGAAGAAAAATTAGAAGAGACTGGTGAGAAAAAGAAAGAAATGCTTATAGCTAGATTTTTCTGGACATTTTTGGTAATTAAGAATCGAATGCATAGCCCCGTTGTAATACCTGAAAAAAAAAAACAGTCGAATGTATCTGCATATTTTTTTTTTTAAGTAAATATCGTTTTCCGTTAATTCTATTAGTGTAAATTCCAACAATATACTCTTCCAAATACGAAATAAATTAACTAATAACTTTCTAGAACCAATATTTACTACAATCACACTTGAACAACTAAAAAAAGGTAAAGCTTGGGTGAAGAAGAAGAATCGTTACATGCTTCTCTTCTTTTGGTCTTTGTGTTGTGTTCGTATAGTGTGGAAAATAATAATGAACACAAATGAAGTGAACACGTCACTTATAATATTTTGATATTCTAAATTAACTCATACATGTATGACTTTGTTAGTAATTTTTATAATTGTTTGACGGTGGGACAAAATTGATACATTTTCAAAATGTTAGGAATATAAATAGGATATTTTAAGCATTAGGGACATGTTTGAGACTTACCTCAAACATTAGGGACGAAAATAATACTTTATTTATTTATTTTTTTTTTTTGAGAGAATCAGAATGTATTTGCATATATGGTATTGCTAATTAATAATTAATAATAAATTATGATTAGTGGGGAGGTGGCCAGGTAGGTGGGAGTGTGGGAGTGAGAATGTGTTGATTTTCCCGCTAAGACAAAAAGGCAGAGAAGATTTCAAATACGGGGGTGATGACTGATGACTCATGAGAAGCGAGAAAGAAAATCAAGTTGAATAATAATGGGGAAGAAGGCTGCAAAGGGCGCAACAACAGCAGCAGCAAGCGAGTACGAGAATGTCCGAAAGGCTCGCATGTTGGAGAACCAAGCTCGGTTGGAGTCTCTTGGGCTTCTGAAAACCGTTTCAGAGCTGAAACAACACCACAACTCTCCATCTCCAAAACCCAAACCCTCCAAAAACAAGAAGCTCTTCTCTATCACCCCTTTGCGCCGCTCCCAGAGACTCAATCCCACTACCTCTCTCCCACTCCCTCCTCGCCCTTCTCTCCGTTCAGCAACCGCAAGGCAACTCTCCCTAAAACAAGGTACTTTCATACTCCGTGAAAACTCACTTGCAGTTAACTTTAAGCGAGGTTGATAGTTTGAAACTGTTAGATTATTATAATTTAGTCACACGTATCAAATCATTTAACAGTTAGGTCTTCCTTCGTATAAAGTTAGTGAAAATTCAAGATTTGTAATCTTAAAATCGTGTAGAAATTTTGTTAAATTGAGATTCTAGCTAATGTGGTTTCACAGAGGAGGAGAAGGAAAGTTCAGAAGATGGGGAAGAAAGAGAGGAGGAGGTTAGGCCTGCCAATGCACCTTTTGTTAAATTAAGTATTGAACAGCTTGAGATTCTAGAAGAGGCTTCTCCCAGGCGCTGCAATCGCAATGGTAGAGGCTGTATCTACAATCCTACTTTGGGGATATGCTGCCATTTCTGCAGGTTCCATCCCTCTTCTTCTTATTATAACCATCTCAATGTGTTTTTCATCTACACACTCACACACAGACATAGATGCACATAGTATATGTAGTTCCAATTTTACTTCTGAGTTCTTGCTGATGATGGCTATGAGACTAGAAAGTTTGTGTCTCATGTCTAACATCTGTTTCTGGTTTTCTGACCTCACACTAAATACATGTATTTTGTGTGTCATTGTATGTCTCTTTCCAAAATTTGAGTCTCTATCTATAAACAAACAGTGAATATGTGCGACCGTATTCATGTCTTTGATGAAACATAGACAGCAATCAAGGACACAGTCATAGGGGCTAGAAATTTGACAGTTTGTAATGTGATCGAAATTTAACAGCAATTCTCATGCTTTAGTTCACATCCCACAAATTGAAGTTCTAGAGCACTATTCTCTGATTATCAAAATTAGGGATTGCATTGCACATTTTTCAAGTTTTAAACAAACCATGCATAAGGCTAAATGCAAAAATGGCATATATATGAAGTGATGATGACTTAAATGCAAAACCAAATGCAGGCAAAAGACACTGTGCAGTGAAGAAGATTGCCTAAGATGTGGCAATTTTGATGTGGATGAGCCATGTCTAGGTAAGATTTACCATAATGTCTTAATTTGCATTCTTTCCACAATGCTTTTAACTTAACAACTTGGCAACATGTTCCCTTTTAGGGAAGACTGATTGTTCTGTCTGCCACTCTAGCAATGGCGTTTTCTGCAGAGGATGTCTCAAGGTTCGATACGGTGAAGGTAATTTACAAGTAGTTAATCTAAAAATAAGGCAGCATAACAAGGTTTTTGAATTAAATTTGCATCAATAAAAATGTTGCATTTCTTTTAATTTTGATTCAAATACTATATTATAGTAGTTATTTACCATCTTTTGGGTTAATGGTCATGATGATCAAAATGGTCCTTAAAACATCATGTGCGTGTCAATTGGGATCTCGAAAGATCAGATACTTCAAAGCTGTTCTTGAAATATACAACAGTAAATCAAATTGTTACAAAAGGATTTATGACATGTGTCATCGTTTAATTGACGAAAGGACGAATCTAACTTAGGTTTATATCTTTGAAACTAATTTGAGGTGTCTGGTCTTTCAAGAACGAAATTGATGCACACTTGATTTTTTAGAGACCATCTTAACTATTAACTCGCCATCTTTTCCAAAGTCTCTAGCCTTAATCATGTTATGAACTGATTATCAAACTTTGGATCATTTGATCAGAAAATTCCTTATATTATGTTATGAACAATCTCTGCTGAATTTTTAACTATTGAATCAAGAGGTATATGAAATGATACACAATAGACATTTTTTTTTTTGGTGTCTATACACAATAGACATTTAACTTATCCAAAGTGATTTCATGTTGATAGTCTGAAAATGTTCACTTTGTTTCTGAATTAGAAATGGAGGAAGTGAGAAAGAACAAGGAATGGATGTGCCCACATTGCATAGAAGAAAAAGGGATAAACCCTTACTGGGTATGCAACAGGTAGAGCCATTGATTGCATGCAGAATGCAGATCACATAGTCTGTATAAACTAATCGAAGAAAATATTTCAATAAGTTAATGCTCAAATTTGTCCCGAAAGATAATCCATTTTTCAAATTGGTATACCGGAGATTTTGCCAACTCACATTATTCAACATCATGCAAGTTTGGCAACTGTGTCTCACACAACAAAATGTACATGTAACATTTTTCTTTTGATCTGATTCATGATGATGTTTCATTTTAACTGTATATAGCTCAATATGCCTGAGGAAACGGAAGATAGCTCCAACTGGTTTAGCAATATATAAAGGTAGAAGGTTTATCTTTGTATTTTCTCTTCATCATTAACTCTTTATTGCTTTGTTGTAATTGCTGTTCCTTTGTTGCTGATGTATTTGTTTTGGTTCTTTTTCTTTCTTATCTTTGATTGACTGAAATAAATAAAGCTCGGGAATTGGGATACAAATCAGTGGCACATCTACTAATGGAAGAACTAAAAACTGGAAAGAAGCACAAAATATAAGGGATTCTCAGGTAAAGTTCTTGCTTGTGTATCATGTAATCAAACAATTGTTTGTTTCTATGTATCTTGGTAGAAGATTTGACATTATCATATGAAAGACCAGACGCACGCCTTTGATTTCATTTTATTTTTATGCTCTATTAATTTTCTTTATGAGGAAAGACTCTAGTTGATGTGATGCATTCTCATTATTGAATCCAATCCGATGCGATGATTTTAGTGTGGATCCGATCAATATTTTGACTATTTCCGATCAAATTCGCGTACACCCTGTCTATGCATACTCTGTAATTTGTAGTATATAAGATAGAATTATGGATGCAAATTAAATTATATTAACTTATGTGTGCATGTGTGTGTATGTGCACCGAAATTAATGGAATATAAAAAAGTTAATATGTTGGTTAATTTTTTTTTCTTTGTCCAATATGTTGGTTAATGTTAAGTCAAAAGTTATTGGTCCTTTAAAGTTTTAGTTCCAAGAATTCAACCCTTTTAGTCTAATATATATAGGGATTGTATTTTATGAAAATAAGATTTTTATATGAGAATGTGAGGATTCATTTGTTGTCATTGAGATTGATTTATATAGTTAAGATTAAATCAAAATTAAAATACAATTCAATTACCAAAAATCAAATAAAAATGGCTTAAAAGAAAATAACCGTATTAGTTAACAAACACAATATAGCCTATTGTTCTTGCTTTGCAATTTTTATCCGATTTAATTATTGTTAATTATATTTGTAGTTGAATCTTGTATGAAATTGTGGGGATTTATGAGTATCTATAATAAGTAGAAAAGTTGCAGCAGATGAAGGCATGTGTACCTGGAACAAATTTGATCATATCATAGTTGACAATAGCACGAGAGCAAAGATTCATGATTATTAATTAATTTTTAGTTTCAATTTTATCAAATCAAACATGTTGATGATGAAGTCACCAAAAAAAAACATGTTGATGATGAGTTGCATATATTTTAAGCAACAAGAATAATACTGCACCACTTGTGATACAAAAAGCTAAGAAAATGGAAATAATTAGTATCATCATCATTTAATAATTTGAAACCTGCATTCTTCAAGAATTGTTATCGTATATATATGCTGTACAATTTATTTAACTTATTGAGGTAATAATTTAACAAACAATTTGGGTAATTACAGTGAATTATCAACAAGTTTAGCCATTCATTTATATGGACTTGGAAGAGCAATATCATCATTCTAATAATTAAATTAACCTACTACTATTTCAGTATTTCTTATATTCGACATTCCACAGCATCGATGGTCAACGTCAAACTTTCCTATAGCTTCGAAAATGATTCATTGGGGCCGTACAAGGAACCATCATGATTGAGATTTGAAAGAATGATATTTGAATAGTTTAGAGTCCATATTTTCGGCTGATTTGCTGCTTTCCACCCTAAAATTGTTTTTATTTAATCTAACATTTATAATTTATAATTTTAAAGTAAAATGTGATGCTAACTTCGAACTTATTGTTGGCTCTGATTGTATTTTTTGTAATTCTTTCGAAAATTGGGTCAATATTCAGAGGCTATTCTTTATACTTATTCCGCTGTGCGATTTGAAGAAATTTAATTTTAATTTGAAACGTAGGTGTAAGGATATTATTTATGAAATTGACTATCTAAATATTTATTGATTGATTATTTAAGATTTGAATCATCAAACTTTAAACTCAATGACTTTTGTACAAGATTCAGCTGCTGATTATATAGCCAAAATAGCAACTAGACCCAACATTATTATACTGAATGAGTTCATTCTTGGATGTTTTTGGATAGAATCATGGTAGAAAATATCTCTTCTTTCACTTAATATTTTCTTTTATCTTCTCTTTTTTTGGTAAAAAAAACTTTTATAATTTTTAAAAAATGTTAACGGTTATTATTTTTAGCGTAAAAAAAATAAAATTATTAAACACCTCGAATTGTTTGTGTATTTATATACATACGTACATACTTACTATATGTAATATTATCCAATTAGTTTAATGGTAATTAAAAAAAAAAACAAAAATAAAGCAGAGTAAAATTAATATGTACATTTCTAAGTGTTTTAATCTTAGGTATATAATATGTTTGTGTGAATTCTTTAATCTGTCACCAAAAGTCCAAAACTCAGAACTCAGATGTAATGCAGTAATGCTCAAGCCATGCGCAACAGTAGTGGAACACAACCTAAAATTCAGAACTCAGAGACACTGTGTTCTTGTCCATGTTTCTGTCACCAACACGTTTAAATATATTAACGTCCATGTCTCTGTGTGATGTCCATAGAAACAAACGCAGCCAAATAGAACTTAAAAGAACTCAACAATACAAATTGATCAGAAAATCAAAGTGATTCATATATAACACCAGGATTTCTATTTTTCTAGTTAGGCATTATTAGTATACTTACATTTATATAAAAATTCAAATTCAAACCTTCAAACTTGATAGTGACCAATGTTTTTGTGCATTGTAAGGGGCTAATCTCCTGCATCACGATCTGCAAAGAAATTACTACTACTGCACCTTGTAACATTAAAAGTTGCTGCCGGTTTACCGTTCGAAATCAACGGAACCCTGAGCCGGCGACACTGAACAATGGGTGGATTGAATCGAACACTCTTAATCCTGCCAAACTTAGCCCTTATCCTAAAGTCCAAATCAACAGCCAAGTCATTGAAAATGCCCAAACTCCTCTCCGTGTAGTACTCAGCAATTTGCTTTGGGCCGAGTCGAATCGAGCTCTGTCTCTCAAACACGGCTTCTTGAAGGAGGCTAGTGTTCTTGTGACCTTGATCAAATGGCGCCAATTTTACACTAACCAAATACCTGTCTTTGTACCACAAGATTGCGTTGATCCCCCTGTAATACACCACGATGTTGTCGTTTGGGTTCCTTGCTGTGATGTTCACTTTGAATTTGTAGCTCAATGTGGAGTTGTTGTTGGTGAGATTGAATTGAGTGAGGGAAACATTGGTTACATGGAATTTGACACTTGATGGGGATATGATTATCCAAAATAGGATTATGGATACCACGAAGGAAAAGAATATTGCGTAGAATGAGAAGTAGATGCAGCAAACACTGCACTTGCATGATCTGAAACACATGTTGATGATAGCTAATTAATAATAATTTAATTATTTGATGTGAATTGTGAATGTGGTGTAACTGTAACATATGTTAGTGTGGGTATTTGTAGCTTATGATTCAGTGTGTTGAATATGGTGTGCAATTTCTTGAGATTTTTCTTGGGAATTTCCTTGTAAGAATGTTAGAAAGATGAAACATATATAGACGAGAAGAATGAAGAGTTGACTTTTGATAAACCGTGTAAGGAACTCTGATCTTCAATGGTTTGGCCAACAAGAAAGCTCTACTCAAATTAACGTGGGATAAGATATAAGATATCGGGATGTTATTTTAATATTAAATCCTTTTTATGTATCTATTATATACAGTAGATTCTAAAAAATTAAAATTAAATAAATATGTATCACTACAATTTATGTATTTATATAGGTTTTTCACCGTATCATCAAACTCAATAAATTGATGATTAATTTACAGTGGATTTAAGTTTCATTTAAGAATTTACTAATGATTTATGGATAGCTGTATATAAAGAAAGATTAAATAATATATATTATAGTCACAAAAAAATATATACATTATAGAATATTAAATTTTACAATAATTCTACACAACCAAACATTTTAACCAACTAAGTTCAAATAAAACTGTTTTCCTCGAGCGCTAACAAAAGCGAGTTTTTCGTTCTCTGCTGCAATCACGTTTTTCTTTCTTCTTCGTTCTTCTTCTTCTTCGTCTCATCATTATTTTTCTCGTTCCTTCAGCTGCTTCTAACGAAGACGATAGCAGCAGTGACGGCGGCGACTTGAGATTCTAGAAGAGGCTTCTCCCAGGCGCTGCAATGGGAACGGTAGAGGCTGTATCTACAATCCTACTTTGGGGATATGTTGCCATTTCTGGAGGTTCCACCATGTTCCATCCCTCTTCTTATTATAATAACCATATCAATGTGTTTGTTCATGTACGCACATACAAACTGATACACAGATATAGATGCACATTATTTGTAGTTCCAATTTTACTTCTGAGTTGTTGGTGATGAAGGCTATGAGAGTAGAAAGTGGAATGTTAAAAATTTTGAAGAGATAAAATTGTAATAAAAATTTGTGTCTCGTGTCTAACATCTACGTCTGGTTTTCTAACCTAGCACTAAATACCAAGTCTAAACCAAGCTATTTTCCTCATACGCTAACAAATACAAGTTTTTCATTCTCTGTTGCAATTGCGTTTTCCTTTCTTCCTCATTTTTCTTCTTCGTCTCAGCATTCTTCTTCTCCTTCCTTCAGCTGCTTCTAACGAAGATGATAGCAGCAGTGACGGCGGCGGCGACGACAGCAGCGGCATCAACGACACAACAATAGAGAAGAAGAATGAGGATTAGGAGGAGAAAGGGAAGAAGAACTAGAAACAAAATCAGTAGAATGCATGATGATGATGATGATGATGATGATGATGATAATGATGATGATGAAATCCGGTTTTGTTTTTTAATGAAATTCACTTCTTTTCTTTTCTTTATAAAATCCGGTTCTGTTTTTAGTCGCCTAGGCGTCAAAATGGGCACGCCTAGGCGTGCTTCTGATTTTCATGAAAATCCGGTTATGTTTTTTATGAAAATCCATTTCTATTTTTTATAAAAATTTGGTCCTGTTTTTTAATGAAAATCCACTTCGTTTTTTTTTTTCGAAATCCGGTTCTGTTTTTCATGAAAATTTGGTTCTGTTTTTCTTGAAAATCTGGTTCTGTTTTTTCATGAAATTTCACTTTGTTCTTTTTTTAGAAATCCGATTTTGTTTTATATGCAAATCCAGCTCTGTTTTATCTGAAAATTCGGTTCTGTTCAAAAAGAAGAAAAAGAAGAAGAAGAAGATTATCAAAAGCAATAACAACAACATAACAGTGTAGGAGGAGGAGGAGGAAGAGGAGGAGGAGAGAGTGGAAGAAAAAGAAAAAGAAGATTACGACGACGGCGACGCAGAAACAGGAAAGAGGAGGAGGATGATGAGGAGTTGCAGAGAAACTGGGAAGAAGAAGTGCGTGTGTTTTCAAATTTTGGGAGAGTTGGAGATTGCGCATGCAACATACGCGCCAGATAAGAGTGAGAAAAAAAATATTTAGTGAGACTTGATTGGTAAAATAGGTGTATGTGTAGTGGTATTGTAATAATTTTATGTTTAATATATTTAATATTATATATTTATTCTATTAATAAATATAAATATAGATAAAAATAAAAATAAAAAGTTATGATTAAATTATATTGTATTAAATTTTCTCTTCCTATCAATAGTTTGTTATAATTATATACCTGTATTTTTACATTATCAATAATTTTTTTTTTTTTTTACAAAATCTACTATTTTCTTTATAAAGTATATTTTTATTGTTAATATTTTTTAAAATTTTAAACAATACTCTTAACATTAAATTTAAAAAAATTATCCGATATAGATGTAAGTTGATACAAATATGAAAGATTTTTTTACCATAAAAATTTTAATAATTCTAGGTGAACAAGTGATTTCACCAACCCAGTTCTAACCAAGTAAACTATTTCACGCGCTTTTCCCCATACGTCTCCTTCCTCCTCTTCTTCTTCTTCGCACTTCTCTAATTCGTCAGCGTTCATCCTTTCGTCGTCTCCTACTCGCCATCTTCATCATCGTAATTATCTTCTTCATCATTATTGTCATTGCTGTCGTCCTCATCGTTTTCACCGTCATCAAGTCTTCTTCTTACGACCATATTATTATTTTTCTTCTTCTTTCTTGATTTTATTATTAAATTTAATGTTTATTTGTAGAGGAAGAGCTTTAGATGTTAAGAAGATGAAAAATGATATAACAAGATGGGTAGTGCAATGAGAAAAAGAACGAAAACAAAGGAGATTGGAAACGATGATAATATGGAATGGAAGTATACACTATAAGCATAGTATATTTCGTTTCATTTTAGTAATATATTTAAGTTCATTTCAGATTTGTTGTGCATTTCACATTTTCAGATTCGTTATGCACTTATTTCGCTTCGTTAAAGCTTTCTATTTCGATTAAGAATAGCATTTTATTTCAATTCATTATTGCTTTTATTTCAGTTCAATTTTTTAGTTTTACATGATTTAATTTTTGCTGTTGTTTTGGATATTTTTTCGGTTCATTTTTTATGGTATTTCGGCTAGATATACGTTTATATTTCGGTTCAATACACCGAAGAAGAAGAATATGATGATGATGATACAAATTTGGAAGAAGAAAAGAAGGAAGAAGAAAGAGGAGGACAATGAGAAGAAGAAGGTGCTTACGGAAGAGGAAGAAGAAGATGACGACAAAGACGATAAAGGAGGAGAAGAAGGAAGAAGAAGAAGGTACTATCGGAGGAGGAAGAAGAAAACAACTATGGCAACTAGGAGTGGAATAAGGTCAGGCAACTATGGCAACTTTGAAAAAGATTTGCAAAATTTGGACATCTTCAAAAGTTTGATTGTGTTATTAGGCTATGCTTGAATTTTCCTAAATGTTGTAGTAATCCTTTTAAGCCTATCAGGCTGGCCACTGGCCTGTTAAGATGAGAGTGTAATTAAAATAAAATGTTAAATGTGTATTGGGCTTAGACCCCTTAGTTCAAAAAGAAAAAAAATGTTAAATGTGTAAAGTGAGGATGGTAGTAGAATAATTAATATTTAGGCTAGCACTCTGATGAAGAAATAGATCTGGTTCATTATGTGAGGAGAGGAGTTAGCGCCATTGGATGAAAGACGGGTGGTGTGGTTCGAAAAGTGAAGTAGAGGAGGATTGCTTTGTAGCAGGTGTGGCAGGAGTCTTGTCGTGGTTAGTTGGTGTGGTGGGGTGCTAATGACTTTGCGGTAATCTCAATTAACGAATTTGAGCTTTATTGGGTGCATTTTGTTTGGTAAAGTGAGTATAACTTTTTTTTTATAATGGGGTTTAGTGAGTTTGGCTTTTTTTATTTCATTGTGTTGGTATGGTGGGGCTCGGCTTAGATAGAGGTGTAAGTAATTGGACAATATTTGAGTAATGAAAGCATTGTTATAATGGGTCCAAATTGAAGGAAGACATCTTATAGATAATATGATTGAACAAAAATATAAATATTGACAAAAAAAAATAAAATAAAAAGGGGAGATAGTCACCATTAAAGTGTTGTGTGGCAAGAAAAATACAGTAGACATGATTAAGTTTAATAAATAAACCTAAAAAAAAATAAAACTTAATAAATATTTTAATAATTTATAATATTAATTTAAATTTTTAATTTAAAAATATATTTAAAAATTACTATCTTAACATAATTTCACATTAATTTCAATAAGTTATAATAATCTCTACTAATTATATAATTATTTGGGTAATTTAACAAAAATAGCAATTAAAAGATGCTCGGGGTGCTAGACCACCCTGCCCCGCGAAGATCGTGAAATCCCGTTGGCTAAATGGGGTGGGTTAGATGAGTTTAGAGTTAATTTCGCGGTTTTCAAATCGTAGGCAGTCCTGATTTTAGTGGTATTTAGTGGGTTCATTAGACTCTCTTTCGCCTGTTTAACACCCCTAGCTTAAAACGCTACGTTTGACACCTCTAATCGAGTTCAGATCCAAAGCAACCCGATTACCCAATTAGATTCATACTAATTTAAAATATAATAAAAAATATATATATATATATATATATAATTTTATTTTTTCTAACTCAAATTATTATATTTGATAATGTATTACTTATTTTTCAATTTTTTATTATTACTTTTTAATGACACAAACATTTTTTTTTATATTTTTTTCCAAAATTTTATTTTCAATCGAATATCCAATTACCCAAACAAATTCAACTCATATTTAATCAGTTCGAATTCACTTACTAAAAATTTTAAATCCAGATCAACCCAAACCAATTAAAATTTATTAGGTCCGATTCTTAATTTTCCCCAAACTCGAACCAACCCAACCCATATTTACCCTAGTTGTGATAAAGATATTAATTGTTTCGGGTCACGTGATAATTTGGAAATAAATAATGCTATTCACACCTCCTTTTAATAAATACCAATTTTACATCGTATAAAAATACTGTTATTATTAATTAATTATATATTTTAGTATTAAAATAGACCAAATATAATTAATAAATAAATAATTATCGTATTTTCAAAAAGATGAATTTGATATTTAATAAAAAAATATGGAAATAACGGAAGTCTTTGAAAATGGATTGTGCTAGTCAAATTAGTATAATTAAGAAAACAACGAGTCCTGCCATAAAAAGTTAAGAATGGCAAGCATCGTAATTCGGAAGGTTTTCGTAGTTGGAATTTGTAATATTGCTATTGAGGGTTGGATAAAAGGTGTGTCCAAGAGTTAAATAGCAGTGGGTTCCTCGGGCCCTTCAAACCCAATCTCTTCATGGCCACAAATGCACTGTGTTCTTCGTGGGAGGGGGTGGGCTTAGCGGGAACAAAGAACCTTATATCACATCTCCTTTCAACAAGCCCACAAAAAAAATCCACATTCCTAATTAAAATGATTAACTCTTAACCATCATTAACAAAACTTCCCCCTCCCACGTGCTAGACAACATAACGGTAAAGCTGCAAGCATCTTTCCCCACATACATCATCTCCCACACGCGTCCTGCTCTCCCTCCCGACACCTCATTTTATTTGTGTTTTTATTTTCTATTTTTATGTTAATATTTTTTATTTTTTAAATTTCATGAAAAAAAATAAAAATAACAGAAAATAAAATTTTATTATTTTTATTATTTTCTCTTTTTTCTCCACAAAATCTAAAAAATAAAAAACACTAAAAATAAAAATAAAAAATAAAAACGCAAATTAAATATACCCACTCACTAAAAAAAACACCAAATATACCCTAATTTCATCATCCGATTCCTTTCCTAATATTTATTGTGCATAAATGTAGTGGACTAGTAGTTTCAGGCACAAAAATAAAGGTTCAAGTGTTATGAAATGAAATGAATGTTATCATGTGTGGTATATTATTATTATCATTAATATTAATTAAATTTTTTTGACTTTTCAAACATGCTCACAAAAAAGCATACAAACAGGCTAGACTTGTTAAATAGGTTATATCAGTCCAAAATTAAAGTCTTCTACTGCTAATAGGTTAAATTTACGTCCAATTATTTTTATTAAGGGTCAGTCTTATAAGGTGTAGTTTAGCCTGGCCTATTCCACCCCTAATGGCAATCACGACCGAGGAGGATCAAATCGATAACCATAAAGAAATATGCGTGTGTGTACGCACTTTTGGTAAGAGTGATATTTGTTATTGTTAAGAGACTTAATTAACACTTAATTGATTATTTTACTTATTCAAATAGATTGATGGTAAAGATTGTACTTTTTACATCTTACAAAAGTTTATTTAAAATATGTTAATTTATTTTAATTTGTACCTAACAATTTAAATATATTAGTTTATCACCATCATATTAAGAGGGAAAAAAAAAAAAACTAGGGAGTAGCATGTAGGAACTAGAAAGTAGAAAGCAGTAACTAGTAAGCAGCAAGCAGCAAGCAGCAACCCTTCCTAAAACCCCCCAATAATCGTGAAGAAACTTTTCTTTTTCTTCATCGCTGTTTCTCTTCTCATTACCCATGCCATTCATATACACATCATCACTTCCCACATGTTCCTTCTCCTCCAATGCACCATCATCACCTTCAACTCTTGCTACTGCTACCTTTAGATTCTTCACCGCCACACCTTCCAAGCTCCTCCGCGAAACAACACGCCATATCCACATCCCTAGTTTCGGTTTTTCCGCCACCAGGAACGCCCCTTCTTCCCGTTATGGTTCCACCATCAGAGCCAAATCTGGAACCACCGATTACTATTCAACCTTGAATGTTACCCGCAATGCTACTCTCCAAGAAATTAAAGCCTCCTATAGGAAGCTAGCTCGCAAGGTAACACCTTCCCCCCTTTTTTCAATAAATTTTCATTTTTTAGGTTTTTCTGGAAGGTGTCAATTTTAGGATGGGGAAATGGTTGAAGAGGGAACATGAAATCTAGGGTGCTCAAAGTTTGATATTTTTTTTAGTGTAGTTGAGTTAGTAGAAGTTTGGGATGAAAATGTTGGAATGAAAATCAATCTATACTCTTTTCGTATAAGAAAATATGAGATATAAATAAATAAAAGCACTTTCATTTTGGAGCATAACTTCTGTAATACTCAGGTCGGTCCTCAATTTAATCCGTCTTTATGTGTGACTCACGTTAGTCACCCAAGTTTGCATCCGTAACTCACGTTAGTGGTCGACGAACATTGGCTCAGGACTAAGGACTAACATGAGTCACGAATGCAAATTTGAGGACTAAATTGAGTCAACGAAGCTTGGATTAGTTTGAGGTACTTTAGGGGATCAATTTGAGTTTTAACTAGTGAAATTTGTTTTTAGTCCATGTCCCGTATTCTATTTAGCCCTTCCTTTTCTCAAAAGTCAAAACTACTCAACCAAGAGGACATGAAGATGAACAAGTATACTTTTATTTTGGAAGCTGAATTATGTTCCTTACTAAAAAAGAAGAAGAAGCTATATTCATCTCCGCTAAGTTTGCTATCAATGAAGCTCCTTTTTGCTGATCTGAACTAAGGAAAAGCTAAAATGGGAATATAGAGCAGATGATAAAAATGTTTTAGTTCGTCACTTGGTCTTCTTTGTTCAAAGAATATACTATATTCTTTATATAGTTCTATTTCATCAAGCTGTGTGCAATTTTTGGATGATTCCACTCTCTTTATGCCTCAATGCACCTGGATTTACTGCCATTGGTGACTTTTTGTTATGTGATTTATCAGTTTAACTCAAGTGTACAGAACAAAAGTTGTATTAAAATGCATCATGAGCCATTTGATGCATTAATAATTCTTGTAACATGCAACTCAGGTTCTGTGTTATTTATTTATTTAATTTTTGGAGATCAGTACCATCCAGACAAAAGCCCTGGGGCAGAGGAGAAGTTCAAGGAAATAAGTGCTGCATATGAGGTAATTCTTCTCCCCCTAATACATCATGTTTATGTTATAAGTAAGATGTGGCTCTGGTAGGACATCATCATTCTTTTATCTTTCATTTTGCTAACCTATATATGAGCTGACTTTTTGGGTATTGGCAGTGTAAAAGTTTCTCTATCTTTATTATAACGTTGGTTCTGAATTAGATATTTATAGTTAATCATACTGTATTATTGTGTCATGGATGATAATTTTCTTATTTACGATATGTTATTTTCCCTCATTTATTCTTATGGTAACAAAGCATGTGTATAGGTCCTATCAGATGATGAGAAAAGATCTATATATGACCGCTTTGGTGAGTCAGGTCTACAAGGAGAAAATGGAGGGTCAGCCGGTGCTTCTGGGGTATGTTTAATTTCAAGTTTATGTTTTCTTCAATGTTCACATGAAATGAACTTAATATGCTTTGATAAGTTGAATTGTTGCGTAGTTATAAAGTCCTAGAGTTAACATCTGTTCCTGCTGATGTGTTTTGAATTGACCAGGTTGATCCATTTGATTTGTTTGATGCCTTCTTTGGCCGCTCTGATGGAAGTGGTGTATTTGGAGAAAGTGATGATGGGGGCATCAACTTTGGTTTTAGAAGCAATAGAAGCCATGGCCTTGATATTCAGTTACCATCTTCTCAATTTGATTTTGTCTTATGTTTACTCATATGCTTGACAAAATTTCTTTGAGAACACAAAATATATAGAAATAACTTTATATTATTCTTCCATGAAGGCATGAACTCAGTTTGAGCTTTGAAGAATCAATTTTTGGAGCACGGAAGGAGATTGAAGTCTCTTGTTTTAATCCATGTAATGATTGTGATGGTACAGGAGCTAAATCAAGGAATTGCATTAAAACGTGTTCAAATTGTGGTGGCAGAGGAGGAGAAATGAAAAGTCAGAAAACACCCTTTGGAATCATGTCTCAGGTAATTTAATTCAATCATATTTTATTTTGAATCTATGCGGGGATATCTCCTTCCCTTTTGTACATTTTTTACTCTCTTGATTTATTTTCCAATTAAGAAAAAAAAAAATAATTAGGTAGAGACTGTATTAGATTATATTTAAATTATTATACCAAAGGGAAGATATTTTGCTGTGTGGGATTCAGGTTTCTACCTGCTCTAAGTGTGGTGGCGTTGGCAAGATAATCACTGATCATTGTCGAAGGTGTGAAGGAAGTGGTCAGGTGAAATCTAAACGAACAATGGAAGTTGTCATTCCTCCTGGTGCCAGTGATGGAGACACAACACAAGTTCGAGAGGAAGGGAATTTTGATTCAAGGAGGTTAGCAGAATGGCAATGAATATTTTTTTGCTTCCAACTATGCACATCACTGGAAGATTGTTTATCTGATTATGTAAAGCTTTGCATTAAAAATATAAACTATACATTAACTAGCAGCATGCATAAAATGTTTGCTTAATCTTGCCCTAATTTACTCTTTAAACATTTAATAAATATGAAATTGGTTATACATATGGATCGTTACCTTGTCAAACTAATGATTTTAAGCAAAGCACCAACTAGTTTATCCTGAAGGACCCAAAGGCTTACTACCTTATGAGGAGTTTAGTTTGGAGTCTGAGAACCAAGATAACTTGTTTAAAAATAAAGTTGGGTCTTACTTTTTGTCAGATTATTGGCTTGCAACCAGGAACAGAAAGACAGTTAGAATTGCCATGTATTGAACTCATATAGGTGCTAACTATCAATTTCATCTTTCAGGCATATAAGGGGGGATCTTTTTGTAGTTCTCCATGTAGATGAAAAGCAGGGAATTTGGAGAGAGGGTCTTCATTTGTACTCAAAGATTAATATTGACTTTACAGATGCAATACTGGGATCTGTTAAAAAGGTAAACTTAGTTAACCCAATAATTCATGGCATTAACAATGTTTGTAGTTTCTATATGTCTTTCAAACTTGTTCTGACCTTAAACTTAGGTGACTTCAGGTAGAAACTGTTGAAGGCTTAAGGGATCTCCAAATTCCTTCGGGGGTTCAGCCTGGCGATTCTGTAAAGTTGTCACGTTTGGGAGTTCCAGACATGAATAGACCATCTTTTCGAGGCGATCATTACTTCATTGTGAATGTTCTTATTCCTAAAAATATCAGGTTTGGAAATTTATTTTTTTGCCATCTGTAATCATAGGGCTTCTATGAATAGAACTGCCGAGTTTGAATTTCTTTGAGTGGCAGAGTCGGTTTAGTTTAATGAGAGCATTTTGGCTTCCAAAGAGAAAGACCAAAATATGATGTCTTCACTACTTATGTTTCTTGAAGTTTCTTGTTATTTTCTTTTAATTCTCCTTATATCCTGCTTGTTACAGTGCCACCGAACGTGTGCTTGTTGAACAATTAGCCTCACTAAGAACATCTAAATATGATTCATTCTCTTCTAAGGACACTGGTAATAGTTCGTTTTACTTGCATACCTTTGGACTATAGCTATGCGTTAACATATACATATACAGACATGTAAAACCAAGAATATTACGACGTTTTTTTTGCATCCATCTTTTCCAGGGATACCCAAAGGAAAATTTAATGAATTCAAGACGGTTCCAAAAGATCAAGATTCAAGCAAGGGAAATAAACACGTCGGTTCCCTGTGGACATCAATTCAAAATTTCTTAAGGTATATAACTCAGAGAACTGTGCCATATGTGCTAACTTTTCAGATAGTTTGTAAACAATCGTGAATAATTGCTCAATTTGTTCAGAATTGTACACCATAAGCAAGTATTTGCTCAACAATTTCTTTTCTTGAACAGAATAAGATCTTCATTCTGATTGGGATAAATGATACTTGAAGCTATTGACCAAACTAATATTCCTAACTGATGTTATTCATGAGAAAATACTTTAACCTATTCTTAATCGACAGGAAAGGACAGTCTGAAGAGAAGTTTGCATCAATTAGCCTGGATACATCAACATCATTTTGTAGATTCAGCCACCAAAAATTTTCAGTCCTAGATTCGTTTTTTGTTGTTTTCTTAATAACTTTTGTTTTTGCATCTATTGCAAACTCTAAGGACTCTTTATTTCAAAAAAGAACCCAATCCCTCTTAAGAGAGCAGAGTGAAAACAAGTGAAGGTGTGCTGGTTAAGAAAGGTAGGAAATAAAGGGAAGTGGAAGTGTGGAATGGGATGAAAATGCTTTGATTTTCATTCCATGGTGCTTTTCAGAGAGTGTGAAAGTGGTTGAGAAATCTTTTTCAGCTTATTGTCATGCTACAAGAGATCATAGCCGTCGGGTAGAGCGAGAGAGTCGCACTCCACATTCAAACACCCCATTTGTTTGTTATACCGAGCAACTGTAAGTCATTGTCTTCCCCAATTCGCTCCTGCATTCTTTTTAAAGTCGGGTATACACCAATAATTCCTGTAGAGAGCTAAGATTGGCGACCTGAATTCACCTCTGCGCTTTTTGTTGTTACACCATCCTATGCTTGATTGATTGGGCACATTGTATGTTTACTCCTTTATAGTTTGTTCCCATTTTTGGAACTGTGCTGAAGATTAAATTTTAGTCTTAACAATCTTCAGCAGCTAATGTTGACACACATTCCTGCCTACTAGTTGTAAGAAATAAGACTGAAATTTTTTTTTTGAAGTTAGCATGCTGTTGACATGCTGAACATGTTGCAAGTTTGTAGAGGAAAGTGAAGAATATTAAGTATCATACATCATGTAACTGATTGAGATTCTTCAAAAATGGATTGGGATAAATAAATTATTTCTCAACCTTCCAAATCTGATTTCTGTTCTTATACCATGTATATACATAGTTGGAATTGTCATATCTGTGGTTTTCATGTGAAAATCAGAAGCTGGATAATTTCTTTTTGCAAGTAGTTGAAGTTGTGTGGACCAATAATTTACTGAGCTATTGTTTTTACAGAGTGAAATGACATGCTAAACCTTGATACATAAAGACTACAAATTTGTCATGTGACTCATCAGAGTCTTTATTGATAGAAAATCTGGCACATGCACAGTGACATGCATTTATTTGCTTAGTCTGCGAGGTGTGGTACACAAATCATTATTATGTAATATTGGTTTGGGCGTTTGGCCATGTCCTAAGCTTACATGGATTATAAGCTGCATGTGAATTGTGAATGTCTACACAAAAATTGTTGCATTGCTTGATGAAACAATTGAGAGAATGTACAATTCATGTGGAACTTGTCATCATAGGATCGACGTGTGTGAAATGACTGAATGAGGTGATAAGTGTCAAGTGATTGTATAAAAATATAACAAGCATTTCTCTTTGAAAGGAGTCAAGGGTCTAAAAGATTGCTTTTATTGAAATGCATGCCATATCAACCGGGATTTGTTTCTTTTGCCATCTTGGAGAGGACATTTTTGCGGTGCTACATTATTACATAGTGCTACCTGTTGAAATTTACAAGTTAAAACCGCTTTGGGCCTTCAATAATACTGATGCATGAAGAGTCAACATCATAAGTCCCAGCATTTCAACTAAATGAATAAATGATTTCTCCCTTTTATGGATAGCATTGTTTTTCATTGTGTTACTATCATGTTCATACTAAATAACCAATTGTGAAACCATACCTTATTATGAAAAAAATTCAACCAAATAGATCCAATTATGTAATTAATTTTAAAACTGTCAAATCCAGCCATCAAATAGACATCTTTCAGTAGTAGTATAAAGCATAGGATATTATGATGAAACACAAATATTGATTAATGTGAAGATGCGTATGTATACATAGAGAGAGGAGGAGAATCTTATTAATCATGTTTAAAATGAAGGAAGCATTGAAGATTTGAAGGGCAGTAAAAAGCCTAAAACATGATATCCTCGTGTGGAATAATACGTAATTACGTATCAAACTTTACAAAGTAGGACAAAGATTCGGTGATTAATGTTTATCTATTAATCTCTTCTTTAATTAGCCGCTAATTTGGTGGAAAATGAAAATTTCCCTTTATAAGCTTATTTAATTGAAGCATTTGCGTGCTAATGGACAAGTCAAAATTCGAAGAAATTGCATGTCTAGCCAAATTATTGTAACAACTATTGTTCCAATGCTACATATAAAAAAATAGTTATCTTATATAATTGTTTGTTCCAATTATTTATATAACATTAGGGGGCTACTAAAATTAATCTATTTATTTCAATATACACAATTGGGGTTTTGTGTGATTTTGCAATGTGGCCAAGTTAACTTTCTCAGTAAGCCAACATTTCATTTTCAATTTCTTGATAAGTCACATTCTTTTCCCCATAAAGTTTGAATATCCAAGCAATTGTTAATTCAAACTCCTATAAATAACCACAAATCTTTTGAAGTGATTAAGAAGGTAATACTTTGACACATTATCTCATTAGAAGAAACTTCAATTTATGGATCACATGCATGCATGGAAATTGGAATAAGAAATGTTGTTTGGACCCTACACACCTACTTGACCGATTCAAGGGTAAGCAAGAAATGTTCTTTGAGAGCTTTGAAAACTACTATGATTTATTTATGAAGGTATAAGAAGTTGCAAAAGTAGTTGTAGTTGTAGTTGGTCATCGTCACATGGGTAACCCAAATACCAATTTATTGCCTTTCTTTTTTTTTTTTTGGAAGAGAATTTATTGCCCTTTATATGGCTTAGGTATTATTTTTTTTTTTTCCTTCACGACATCTCAGAGTCTGATGATTCAGATATTAATTTATCATATATCGAAATTTTATTTAAAAATTTATCATTATTTAATAAGTTGTTATATGTATAAAGTAAAATTTGAACTCCTAATAATTATTTAAACAAATTAATAAATTAATCACTAAATCAATCGGAATTAATTTCAACTTATTTACTACTAGTTATGTCTCTTTGCGCAAAATATGAGTGTGGAAAATTACATTTTTTCATAGTTTTTCTTGTACATTGAGTTGGTTCGGACTTGGAGTACTTTATTTTGTATATTTTACATGTTCTGAAATAATTACGATTAATTATTTTAATGTAATTTTAAATATCCAACTAAATTTATAAAAAAAATATTTTATTTTATATTTTTAATAACAGAAATTTTATGGAAAAGTACATAATTATTTATAATAATACGTAAATTTGAAAGAAAATACAAAAATCTTGTATATAATAGAACATGAAGAGAAAAAAGAAGAAGAACCATATTGAAAGAGAAAAAAAGTCCGCCAGAAGAAAAAAAGAACAAAAATGGAAAAATAAAAAATAAAAACACAGACCCAACAACAACAGAAGAGAAAGAAATAAGAAAAAAAATTGTTGTAAAATGTAAAAGGGAACGAGAAGAATGTTGGTTTTATAAAGGTATTCTATTTCTTGAGTTCCTTTAATATACTTAATTAAGAACTTAGTTGAATAATGATTTATGCATCTAACATTACATAAGTGTATTAAACACAATTGTAATTAAGCTTTAAAAAACAGTCTGTGTTTGATTTGAATTTTTATTTTTTGTTTTTATTTTTAGCATTTTTTATTTTTTGAATTTTGTGAAGGAAAAAAAGATAATAATAAAAATAATAAAATTATATTTTTTGCTAGTTATTTTTACTTTTTCCTTCATAAAATCTAAAAAATATTAAAAATGAAAACGCAAATCAAGCACATCTTAAATTTTTTTAGATAGCATTGTTTTGGTTGATGACACGAATTACTATTTTACCGCGAAGAAACTCTACAAAACTTTCTCACCCAAACGTTTCTTTTTATTAGTATTTATTTTTCATTTTAGTTTATTCTACTTATGCTATGGAGTGCAATGAGGGTTCTATAATAATTTCAGAAAATGTTTTATGTTTTGTTTGTTTCTTCTTTGCTATATTAATTGCACATGTATTTTTCTTCTACTTTCGTTTTCAATATTAAGACAAAACTGTCACGTTATTCTTTTTTCATTAGGTTTTGTATTTTTCTTTTTGGGAATTTGTAGTTGTAACGTGTGGCAACTTTTCATAAATAGAATTCCGAAAACTAAAACAGATAAAGTCCTTTCTCTTATATGAACTTTGTTTTGTTTTTCTTGATAACATCTTGGAAATTATATTACATGTTATAAATATAATATAATAGTTTAATTTACTGATAATATAAAATGTTTTATAAAATTATTCAATCTCATCTATTTTTTAGACAACTACTATTTACATGATAAATATAAAAATAGTAGTTATTATTTTTGTTAATGTGGTAATATTTAATTAAGTGTATATGTATGTAAAAATTTTCAAATGAATATATAATACATTAAAATTAAATCTATAGTATAATATAAAAATTGAAAAAAGAGAAATAAAAAACGTAACACTTTTTTTTTTTGGCAAAAAGTTTAGGTATGCATGGCTTTCTTTTTAATATTGTCACAGCTTTTGCCTACTAAAGTTAGTTGAAGTTATTCTCTAACAATTAATATTGCAAAAAAGTAGTTGTTTGTTGGTCCTACCTCTATTATATACAATGACTTATATAAATTAGTCAAAATGTTTATAATTTCCTCACCAACTTTAATCTGTATAGGTATTATATATGCTACACTCTTCTTTTTTTGATAGAAATTAAAAATATAATGCTATACTCTTAAAAGTTCACAATTATTATGAATAATGCATTCATGTGAAGTTTTCTCTAAGTTACCCAAAATGCCGGGAAGAAATAATAATTATAAAGTTAATAAGTCATAACTAACATTTTCTGTTTGGCAAAGTGCTTCTTTTGATGATAAAATTAAAATAATAAATAATGCTCTCTAAATTGGTGATATATATAAACGGTCAAGGCACAATATACTACGACTCTACTACTGTATGGTAACTTTCACAAACATCAACAAAATTTTAATATATATTATTTATTACTTGGTTGTTCTTGTCGATTTATTTGCTCATTTCAATGTCAATGCCAAGAAAAGAAGATATGCATCGTTTTCCATTACCCCCAAAAAAAAAAGTGTACATACTCTACAGATAGAGAAGTTATTTTATTGTTATTTTCTAACTTATTAATAACATTCTCTAATGATCTTAACATAGAAATGAACAAGGAATCTAAGTATAAAATTCTAGATTTACCTAATAGATGTTCATGGTATTTTGGTAAGGGTATTAGAAATAGTAAATTTTGATTTTTTTTGTATACATTATTTCATATATATTAAATTGAAAATGCGAAAAATTAAAATTTTGATAATTTTTTTTGGTTATTTTCTTAATATGTATCTTTAAAAGTTAAAACACGTATTTTAGATATTGATGAAATTTTAGCTCCGAAAAATTAAGTTTAATAATTGTCTGAATGCCCTTTAAATAGTTGTTAAAAAGTTTATTGAAAGGATAACATTTTAAAACTCACGGTGATAAAAGATTTTCACTTTAAATTTCTTATAACAAGCGTTCTTTAGGATTGAGAAAATGATATTTATTATTGTTATACTTTTTGTGGCTAATGCTACACATTTTGTAGTTACTTTTATTTTAAAAGTAATTAAATATGATATACAAAAACATGTCTACTGTCACATTCACATTTAAAAAATTTTCATATTTAGTGTTTAATATTAATTTTGCCTGTGGTTACACCTATTTTAAATGTAATAATTTTAAGTTAAAATTAATATACAAAATATTTTTTATTTTTAACATTAAAATATTTTATTTTTTTCCAATCTATTTTCTTATTCCAAAATTACATCATGGCCAACAATTATGAGAATCATACTATCCAATAATAAATATAAAAATTGACTATAATTAATTAAACTCTAAAGTAGAGTGGACACCAAAAAAAACTCTAAAGTAGAGTGTGTATATATCGATGATTAGCTTATATATTTAAAAGTGTATATTCTTATAAAATTCAAATAAATTAAATAACAAGCCTTGTACATTCCGATTTGTTACAAATAAAAAAAAAAAGGAATTGACTCGTCGACAATAATATATAATTAGAACAATGCATATTTTGGTTGTGTTACAAGTGTATTATTATATGTCACCAAGGGGAAAAACACATTATCATTGCTATTTAGTGGGTGAATAAAATAAAATAATTGATTAGAAAAAATAAATGAATAAATATACAAATAGGTTGAATAATTCATAGTAATTGAATTTTTTTTAGTGATAAGTGCTTAATATTATTTATAAAGTTAAGGAAAATATATTATAAATAGGGTATGGTACGGTATTATTAGCAACAAAAACCCTAATATCTATGGAGAAAAATAATGCTACATGCATTTACAAGTCATTTTAATAATTCAGTTCAATCAAGTTAGTCCAACCTTCACAAAAATTATTCTTATCATTTTCACTTATTTCACTCACCTAAATTTTATTGTCCAATTTAATTAGATTTAATTAATAAAATAGCATTTTATTATTAATAATATCTTAAGAATATCAATGAAATAGGATGTAACATGATCAGCTACAAAAGATAAGACAACAAATTCTTGATGTTGGTACAAGATTTTTAATTAATAACAGATATATATACGTTATTTTTTTTTACCCGCGATATTCCTCAACGCAATAGATAAAGAACTAATCTATTATAGATCTGAGTTTTATTTAAGAATTTGACACACCAACTAATAAGCCCATCCTAAAACAATCCAAATTGATTATACATACGTTACTAAACCGATTCACCCAAATGGCAAAATCTAAGGCTTAAGAAAATGATGTCTCTTTCACACCACAAATCTATTGAAAAGATATTACATTATAACCTCTCCCAACCCCACCGGGTCCCCAAACAAAACAAAACTAAGAAAAAAAAAAACTCATAGTAAAAAAAGTTTAATTATTCTATTGTTATTTATAATTTTATTATATTTTTAATTAAATTTTTATATCATACCAAATTTTTTATATAAAATGCTCTTATATAATAAAATATTTTATTATATTTAACGTTTTTGTCATGATAAAAATTTAATTATAAAATGGATTATATTAAGTATACACCAAAATTAACCACCAGTGTATAATATACATTGGAATATAAAATATATGTATATTATTTTATATTTCTACACTGGTGGCCGACTTTGGTGACTGATTTTGATGCGCGAATACAATTATTGTTACGGAATTTGATTTAATATAAAAATTAAATTAAAAATCCTATAAAATTAAAAAAATTAAACGATTTAACCTTAACCCAAAAAAACCTTACCAGCCTAGCTTTCATAAGCTAATAATTTTCATAACATGGGATGCCAAGATAATGCGTCTGTTGCTTGTTGAAAGACATTAATCATTGCTTTTATAAATTAATGACGCATGCTTGTCCTTTTTCATAATAGAATATAATCATATTTATGCACTTTGAGATTTAATTGTAATATGTTGTTATTAACATTAAAAACAAAAGCTGCCACTTTTTTGGGTACAAATAAAAGATAGTCATAACAAAACTTAAACATACGTCGTTATCGTTGAAACTATTAAAAATAGTTAGTAATTACAATAACAAATTAATAATTTTTAAAGATAATGTATGTAATCAAGTTGGTGTTTTTATTTGAAATTTTATATCAAATTTCATAAACGACACATATGTTGTATCAACTTGTTTTCTTATTGCTACCATATACACTAAAAATTTAATCTGTTTAACATTGATTTAGTATTATATCTGACTGAAATAATCATGTTATATGAACAAAATATAAATGCTAAATTATATAAACCTGTTTTCTTCTTAATTAAAAGGGACAGATTAGTTTTTAGAAAATATCATGAGACGTAAAAAAAACACAAATATTAATATTTCTAAATAATAAAAATAGATGGAGAAGAATATATGTCATCCAGTTTTAAAAAGTAAGTTGGTAAAGGAAAAGACAATGGTCATCCTTTATAAGGATTATGAATATATGTTATCCAGTTTTTAGAAAATTAGACAATTAAATACATTTGCTAAAATTGGATTCTGTCGGCTACATACCCTAAGCTTGTGAGTTGTGATTATGAATAGGGTCAATAAGCAATGCAAGTGATGAAAATATAACCTAAGAGATTCAAGCAATCTAGTTTACAAAAGAGAAATTCTTATTTGTTTCATGGAGTAAATCTAATTCTTTTTTCACATTATTTATGTACCTTTTATTTCTATTTACTTACTTTTTTAAAATGGAAAGGATCACTCTCTAGAGCATATACGAATGTTTCTTCTTCTTCTTTTATTTTTTTATTTTACAAAATAGAAGAACGTCAATTTAGAAAAATAAAAGTCAAGTAAAGATATGGATTGATTTGTAAAGATAGAATAACAAAAACAAACATGAATATTTTTTTTTTTGGTTTTCTCCATATCTTAATGGTTGCTGTATGCCTGTATATATAAATATAAAATTTATTTTAAATATATTATATTATGTACCTTAAATCATATACATAAATATAGAAAGAAAAAATCTTGGTCACTAATAATATTAGTCACCAAGAGTGCCAACACCTTCTTCTTCCTTCTTCGTCTCTTTCCTTTCCTTCCAACATCAATCAATCAGTGCCACCTTTGCCTCTTCTCTTTCCTTCCAACATCAGTAAACTAGTGCCCTTTTCTTTGTCACCTTCACCTAATGCTGTCGTCGCTGCGACAGCATCCTTCTTGCGTTCTGTGCCACCACCACTAGATCTTGATGTCGCCGCCGCTCTTCGACAACATTGAGTTACGCGACTATGCCAACGACTTTAACCACGGGGACTTTCTCCGATTCCGCGACGCAATCGACGGACTTCTCGACACTTTGGGCCACTTGCGAAGCCTTCTTCCATGGCGCAAGAAATTGACGACAGCGATGCGACGAGAGCAGACGATGAAGATGCATATGGAGCGGAACTTGCTGCTGCAGAGCACGATGGCATCGTCATCCATCTCCAATGTGATTTCAAGTGGTGGTTTCTTCGAAGATTGTTGAGGAACAAGGGCAACATCGCACTTCTTGTGCTATTTCTTTTTTGTCATTACGTTTGGATGTTTATTTTTACCATTTTTAATGATCACTTTTACAATTTTGAATGATCACTAGTTTTATTTGTTGGATGATCAATTTTTTTAATTTTAAATGTTCTATTTTATTTATTTAGATGATCTATTTTTCAATTTTAGATAAATAATTTTATTTTTTTAATGATTATTTTTTTAATTTTGGATAATCAATTTTTATTTGCTTCTATTGGTCACCAAAATATTAGTTACTTAGCATAGTTGATATAAAATTTATTTTAAATATATTAAAATAATATAATACAGTCTTTTTTAAAATAGGTCACATTTTAAATTAAAAAGTACGATAAAGTACTTTTGATCCTTAATGTTTGGGTCGAATTCTATTTTAGTCCCAGAACATTTTAATTTGACTCAATTAAGTCCCACCATTAAAGGGTGGACAATAACTTCATATTATAGTTGACGTGACCGTTTGTTTTGTGATTAGTTTTTTCACTCCTCTTCAAAAACATATTAAAAAGTTTGACACTCATCTTCTCTTCTCATTCTTCTATTAAAGAAAAACTTGAAACCTTAATCATTTATCATTATCGGGCAAGAATCGAATAAAAAACTCTCTCTTGCTGCTCGTGGTGGTTCAACTTTACGTGCATAGCGAATTAAGGTTACATTGAATTTTCAAAGCGAATAGAGAAACGACCATGTAAGTTACGGCGCTAAATTCTCATTCAATTTTATGACGGGACTTGATTGAATCTAATTAAAACGTTTTGAGACTAAAATATGATTTATCCGAAACGTTAGGGACCAAATCAGGACTTTACCCTAAAAAATAATTAATGACATAACTTTCTAAGTACTATTTTTACTAAAATAATACTACATAATAGAAAGAAAAAAACTACGGAACCAACACATTATGACTAATAGGGAGCCAACATATATTACGGATGATAAGTTATATAAATTTTGGATGATAACTTATTGTTGGATATATGAGTTACGG